>ML780199.1:593392-619951 GCA_009831015.1 Picea engelmannii | reverse complement strand
TAACATATCAACAAGGAAGTTTAAATGACCAGGTTTATGTTGTATAGTGAAATCAAAATTATCTAGCCATAAAATCCATTTTTGAATTCTAGAATGAGACTTTGTAAGGAGCTTTTCATATTTTAACATCCATGGTAAAATTTCCAGATCAGATCTAATTAGGAATTTTATTGGTTTTAGATAGAGTCAGAAATGGAGCATTGTATTTTTTACAACAAGAAGCTCTTTGTGACTGGAAGGATAATTAAGTTCTGCTCCCTGAAAATAACTTGAAGCATATGAGCATATAGTTTCAACTCCGTTAATTTTTTCAATTAGTACACCTGCCCATGTACTATTTGATGCATCTGTTTCTATGATATAGTTCCCTTCTCCAGTAGGTAGGGATAATGGTGGAAGTGTTGAAATATTGTAACTGCAAAGAGTATTCTACTTATTATTGAGTTATTATTAATTAGATCAATCCCTTTTTGTGGATTGATCATGTCGGGCTTTGTAAATGATGAAATCCCATTTTTTGGATTGGTCAAACCCTAATTATATGTTTCTAATTAAGAATTCGACCCCCATGCCTAATTAAAGTGGTTTTAGCCACTAAGATAAGAATTCGTCCCTTCTTGATGAAGAGACACCTCCCTAGCATCTGCCAACTGATATAAATAAGAGAGCCTAGCACTTCATTCACACACTCACTCCAGTCACTCAGTCTTGTTTATTCTCTAGTGTTTGGTCTTTTATCTTGGCATTGTATTGCCAATCTATATTAAGGAAATTTTTGCTGTGTTTTCTCCCCCATGAGGGTTTCCTAGGATAAATGTTGTGTATATTGTGATTGTGTTTCTCTCAGTGATCCTACCTATACTATTGTTATCTAGTAAATTGAAAAGAATCTTAATAATTTCTCTAAAATTAACATGGTATCAGAGCTAAGTTGAAGAGAACACATTTCACTGGATAAGAAAAAACGTCATTGTTGTCGTACAAGAAAATTAGGGATTTTTGTTGGAGAAGAATTTCATCCTAAAAACTACCTAGGGAAGTGTGCCCTAGCTTAGTGAACTCATTTGCAGCTTAAGCGCACCTTTTCAATGAAGAAAACTCCCAGAAAGTGAAACCCTAGTTTTCACTGGTATTAGAAAACCAGGAAACCAGAACCAGTACTAGAAGTACTAGTCCAGATTTTCGCATGCCCAATTTCAAGGGGTAAATTTTGGATTTTCAGAAAACTGACTGCACTAAGATACTCGCCTCAGCTAAGCGCACCTCTTGGTAAGTTCATATTTAATTTCCGATCATTTTCAATTTTTGGTCATTTTCCTAGCTCCAGGTCAAGATGTCTGCAAGCACCAAGCTTGTGGACAATTTAGAAGGTGTGGATAACTTCCATTCTTGGAATTATATGATTGCATTTATTCTTGAATAGAATGGCCTTGCAATATTCAACAAATAAAATGTACTAGAACCTGTAGATGCTACAACTAAAGAAAAGTACCAGAAGTACATGGTTAGGGCCAAAAGAATCATTGCAAACTCTATTAAAGATCACTTGATCCCTCAAGTGGCATCTAAGAATACCCCAAAAGAAATGTTTGATGCCCTAACCAGATTGTATGAAGGAAGAAACATTAAATAGAAGATGAATTTGAGAACTCAACTCAAGAATACAAAGATGCAGAAAGGAGAAACAATCCATGACTATTTCTCTAGGATCTCTTAATTCAAGGAACAACTAGAAGCAATTGGAGATACCCTAGATGAAGATGAACTCATAATGACAAATCTTAATGGTATCACAAGACCTTGGGATGCAGTCATCCAAACTATTTGTGCCACAAAAGGAAAAAACTACAATTTGCCTGTCTTTGGGAAGAATGTGTTCAAGAAGAAGAAACAATAGCTAACCAAGAAGCAATACTATTAAGGTATGGAGATCAAGCTCTAGATTATCATACTAAAGAAGGAAAGAGAAGGTCTCACTTCAATAAGGAGACACACCCACATAAGGAGTCTCACTCCCCAAATAAATTCATCCATAAAGAATCTCACCCTCCAAGGAGATTCTAGAAGTTTCAGAAAGGTCAAAGAAGAGAAAAATATTTCTCATCTTATCAATGTTACCATTGTGACAAGATGGGACATATTTCTAAGAATTTTCCAGCTATAAGAGAAGAATACAAGAAGAGAAACAAAAGGCACCATGACCACACATTTGAAGATGAAGAGCCACCCACAAATATGATTAAAGAAAAGATTAAAGACTATGTCTTAATCTTTTCCCTCTCAGGATTAGTGTCATGTGGTGAGGATACTTGGATCATAGATAGTGGTTCTTCCAAGCACATGACAGGTCAGAGAGACATTCTCTCTAGTCTTATAGAAAAGAACTTTCCCCAGAAAGTTACACTTGGAGATGATTACCAGTACCCTATCAAAGGAGTGGGAGAGTCCAATTACAAACTTGATTCAGGGAACCCAATGAAGAAGAAGGATGTATTATATCTACCATGTTTGACGAAGAATTTTCTTTCTATATCAGCTTTAGATAAGAAAGGATTCAGGGTTTCATTCATAGATGGTGAAGTCCTTATGTGGCCTAAAGGAAAAACCATAGAAGATGCAATTGTTATTGGAATAGAAGAAGGTGGCATGTATAAATTAAAAGGTCACTCAGATGCAACCTTGATTCACTCCACTGAGAGTCTGTGTGAAATTTGGCATATAAGACTAGCTCACATCAACTACAAGGCCTTACCATATGTGAGCAAGGTAGTTACAGGTCTACCAGATTTCAAAGTTGATCATGAAGGTGTGTGCAAGGGATGTGCACAAGGAAAGAACATCAAGAATCCTTTCTCGAAGAGAGAAAATAAAGAAAAAGGAGTCTTGGAGCTCATCCACTCAGATTTATGTGGCCCAATTCCATCCACCTCTCTTAGTGGCTATGCATACTATGTGTCATTTATTGATGACTATTATTGCAAGACTTGGGGTTTACTTCTTGAAATCAAAAGATGAAGTGCTTGGGAAATTCAAGGAATTCAAAGCCTTGATAGAGAATCTCTCTGAAAGGAAAATCAATATACTCAGGTCAGATAATGGAGGAGAATACACCTCAAAAGAGTTTGTAATATTTTACAAATATGTCAAGATTGAGAGGGAGCTCACCACTCCCTACAATCCTCAAAAAAATGGTGTAGAAGAAAGAAAGAACATAACTATAATGGAAGCAATGAAGACTATGATCCATGATCAAGAAATTCCAATGCACTTATGGGCAGAATAAACAAGAACAACAATGTATGTAAAAAATAGATTATCCAATAGTGCACTTGGGTTCAAAACCCCCAAAGAAATGTTCTTTGGAAAGAAGCCAGAAGTAAGACATATCAAAATATTTGGTTGTCCAGTGTTTGTACACATTCCGAAAGAGAAGAGAACCAAGCTGAACCCTTCAGGAAAGAAGGGAATATTTGTTGGATACTGTGAAGTCTCTAAGGCCTTCGGAATTTACATACCAGGTTACCATCATATTGAGATCATCAGAGAAGTAACCTTTGATGAATATGCAACACTCAAGAAATCAAGGAGATGTCATCTTGAAAAAGTATATAAAGAAGAACCTGTAGCTCCTAGAGTTGCAGAACCAGTAAGGGAAGTCACAATTTCCCATGATGAGGAGATTCCAAAAGATCATGACATGATAGAATCTCAAGAACCTCCTGAAATGACGATCGCTCACAAGAGAAAGATAGCTTGGGAAAGGGAACTAATTCAAGATGGAGAGAAGTATGGTTCCCCATAAGGAACCATGAGAAAAGTCAAGAAACCTAATCCATTCTCCAGTTATATGGGTTTGATGCGTGATCTCATAGAGAAGGAGAATACTTGCTTTGAAGAAGCCATTCAGAAGAAAGAATGGGTAGATTCCATGACAGAAGAATATCAATCAATTATAAAGAATGATGTATGGGAAATAGTTCCAAGATTGAAGAGCAAAGATGTGGTATCTTCCAAATGGCTATATAAGATAAAACATGTTGTTGATGGAAGTATTGAGAAATATAAAGAAAGGTTGGTAGCTTGTAGATTTTCTCAAAAGGAAGGCATTGACTATGAAGAGAGGTTTGCTCTTGTAGCCAGATACACTTCTATTAGAACCATCATAGCTCTTGCAACTAAGATGAAGTGGAAGTTACACGATATGGATGTGAAAATGGCCTTCTTAAATGGTGTCATTGAAGAAGAAGTGTATATGGAAAAAACTCAAGGGTTTGAAGTTGAAGACATCAAGACACATGTCTTCAAGTTGAAGAAGGTTATGTATGGATTGAAGAAAGCTCCTAGAGCTTGGTATGGAATAATTGATAGTTTCCTGACGATCTTGGGCTTTAAAAAGAGTAAAGTTGATTCTAACCTTTACTTCAAGGTTATGAATGATGAGTCTGTTATATTGTTGTTGTATGTGGATGACATTTTATTAACTGGAGAATAAAATCTCATCATTGATTGTAAGAAGAAGCTCACTGGAGAACTTGAGATGAAATACCTAGGCCTAATGCACTATTTCTTAGGTCTTGAGGTTTGGCAGAGCCTAGAGAAGATCTTCTTTAACCAAGGGAAGTATGCAGTTGAAATACTAAAGAGGTTTGATATGTTGGAGTGTAAATCCATGAACACACCCATGGAAACTGTGACACTCTTTCATACTATAACGCTCTTATACCATTCTGTAATGCTCCCCCAGCCGTCATCCAACCCACTGGTTGGGCATACGCTACTTTGCGGAACAACAATCTCATACTTAATTCTATATATAAGACATGCATTTAAAACAGGTTAAACACATTTAAACTTAGAGTCAGCACAAAATTACTGCTGACATAAATAATCCATGGAATTAACATTAATTCATATGCACAACAGAATACATGATAAATATAAATACACAGACATGCAAAACATAATTAAAACATCATCTGGTACTTATCTTTGAAACAATGGTAATTCCACCAACCATGTGCAGGCCTTCCATGAACCTCCCAGCCTTAGACCACGCTGCTCATCAAGCTCAATAGTGGGTCACCCCCGAGCTGGGACTAAGCTCCACCCCAAGGTAAGGAATCCTAGGCTAGGCTGAGGTTATAGGGAAAACAACATAGAATGACTGGAAGGATTCTTCCCAGGATGCCATTTTATGCCCACTACTCCCGGACTCTCATTCCCCACATGCATGTTCCGCCCGGGAGTATACACCTTCAGAAGCACAGTCCATCGGTGCTACATCTCCCTCTCTGGGTCTCAACAATAGGTTGGATTAGGAAGTCTCAGAGCTCGAACCTGGTGCTGGATACTCTCTATAAGAAACCACTTCTCAACAAACCCGCTCACCTGGAAAGAGTTTCTCATAGGCTTGACAACCTACCTCTTCCAACAAAAATCACCTCCCTCACTTAGAGAGAGGTTACACATAGGCTAAGCACAAACTCACACTGGCCAGTAAGCCACGCACAGTCCAACACTGTGTGGCCACAACAACCAACCGGGAAAACAGACACGGGCTTCCCAAACAGGCTCAACAATCACAAAATAGACTCACGGTTTTGGTTTCGAGATTGCACAAGGTGTACAAAGATCCCACACACAGGCTCAAACTATTCAGACAGAGGTTGTATCAGCTATCTCAGAAATCAACACATGATTTTCGGCTTTCAGGGTTGCACCAGGGTATTCTGGCAGAGGCCCAACGGGACTCACGTTCAGACGGTCGACGGTGGAATGGAGGAGGAACCCCCAACACAGCTCATCTCAGCCATTTTATTTGCATGCGCCTGCATTAATAGTTGTCACCCATGCAACTGCATCCGTTCCTTTAGCATGCGTTCCTTCCATTTGGAAGTTGCTTTTCCTTCCAAAAGAACTTAGGATAAAACATATTATTCACATGTCATTTGGAATAATATTAAAATATTATTCCCCAAGGACTTAAGCCCCTAGGCTCAACACTTAGTCCCTTTTCCCACCTTCCAACCCCTAATCCTTTGCCCACTCTATGGAATCTTAGTCCCCCATCACTCATTCATCATGGTTGGTCTGCACACAGCGGTGTTTATATTTTTATTAATAAAGTGCATAGATACATGTACAAAATCAGGCTCTTGGCCTTCAACACTTAGGCTCTCTGGCCTAATAATCACATAAGCCCACCAACTTATATAAACTTGGCTCACCAGCCTATAAAACATTTTTACAACTCATTTCGTAAACAAGATTTACAACTGGGCTCGTCCTTGGGGACATTACAGAAACAAAGTTGAAGCTCTTGGTTGATACTTCGTCAGAATTGGTTGATGCTATGTTGTACAGACATATCATTGGATCATTGATGTATATGACGAACACCAGACTAGATATATGTTTTATTGTGAAAAACTTGAGTCAGTATGTGGTAGAGCCCAAACGTGTTCACCTTGTTGCTGCAAAACATGTGATGAGATACCTTAAGGGTACATTGGACTTTGGTCTCTGTTATAATGGAGATCATGACTTTAGACTGATTGATTATAATGATTTAGATTGGGCTAGAAGTGTTTCTGAAAGGAAGAGAACTTCAGGATGTTGTTTCAGTATGGGGTCAACCATGACTTCATGGCAGAGTAGGAAGCCATCTAGTATTTCTCTCAGCACAACAAAAGAGGAATACATTGTTGCATGTTCCGCCAGTTGTGAATCCATATGGATTCGCAAGTTTTTGACAGGTCTATTTGATCTGGAGATGGAATCAAGCATGATTCTATGTGATAACCAAAGATGCATAAAGATGATAGAGAACCCTATGTTCCAAGACAAGTCAAAGAACATAGAAATTTGGTATCACTACATTCGTGATATGGTGAAGAGGGGAGTCATAAAGCTCCAATATGTTGGCATATATGAGCAAGTTGCAGATGTGTTGACCAAGCCTCTATCTCATGTAAAGTTTGAGCACTTTCGATACAACATTGGTATAGTTCGAAAGGACCTCCCTCAAAAGTGGGAGTGATGTTGATGATACTATGGTATCCTGACCAAAAATGGGTAGCTCAGTTAGGATTTGATATCCTAGGTGATTGATCATCCCTGGAAAGACCTTGAAGGTCCAGTAAGGATGGTTATTTAGAGTACATGTGCATGTATATGCTAGCTATGGCCAGTATGTTGGACAACTAAGAGGGTGGGGGGTGAATCAGTTGTTACTGTGCTTAAACAATTATGCCCATTTTAAACTCTTTACAGAACACTCAATGATGATTATGATAATGTAGGGAAGTAAGCAATAGAATATTCAACATCAATCACACACATGAAATACACAGAGATAGATATTCCTAAGGATACCCATAAAGGGATAAAACCCCTTCTTCTTGATATGATAATTAGTCTTTATTTTCTATACATTATCATTATTATGAGCACCAACTCATTTTGAGGCTACCACCTCTGGTTTACAAGCAACAACTTGCTGAGAGCACCAACTCTCTTGATTCTCTAGCACCCACTAGAAGGAAGCACCAACTCCTTGAGTGTTCTAGCACCAACTGGATGTAAGCATCAACTTTCTATTAGATAGGCATCGACCTGTATAACAAAGAACAATAGGTCTCCTTTGCACCACCCTACCACCCTGGTTTTTCTGGCAGTAACCAGATGGAAGCTACAACTCCCTATGTTCAAGCACCCACTTGAAACTCTGAGGACACCAGTCCTCCCTAGCACCACCCTACCACCCTGATATATAAATCTTTGTTACAGAAATTTATTACAGTGATACAATATTTATCAATGACTTACTAGTCTCATCACTGTTCTGCTACACTTCTCTTCTCTGCCTGCATCAGTGTCTTCCTGCTCACATCTTCTTGAAATTTTTGTTCTTCTTATCTGTCTCTACATGCACACCTTATCTTTCTCTTCATCTCTTAGATATGCATTTTTTTCTATGTATTTCTTCTGCATTTTATGCTCTGTGCACCATTTCCATTCTCTGCGCTATGCCTCTTCTATGCGCTTTGGCTCCTGTGCACAACCTGCTTCTTCCTGCATGAATTACTATCAAAAGAAGCAAGCATCTATTCTTTGTTCTGCGTATATTTATCATGCCAAGTCCTCTGCCAGATCATACACTCAACTCTTTTTCCTCTCTGGCAATTATACTAAGTCTGCTCTTCATCAGTGGCTGTTATCTTGATATTCTTTAGATTATCTGGTAGTTATAGTCTTCAACACTTTTTCCATCTGTCAATTGTTTCTATGATGAGTCTTCATTCCAGTGGAAGTTACCTCGAGACTCTTAAGATCCTCTGGTGATCACCTTGAAGCTCTTCGAATTCTTTGGCAGATACAATCACTCTGTTTCATTAGTTACAAAGAGTCATTTTGGCTTCTTTGGATTCTAAGCCCCTTCCTTCACGTGACCATCGGCGATGACCATACACCTAACCAAAAGGCTCTTTGTGACTCACAACTTTGGGAATCTTGGTATCAAACATCTCGATTCTCCTAACTCCCAATATCCGAAGTGGAGCCTAGAAACCTGCTAGCTCCTCCCTTAACCTTAGCTGATGTCACCACATGCCTAACTTCTAAGCGCTTCGTGATCTCGGTCTAGCGAGTGTTATCTCCTTCTTTTGATATGACCTTGGGCGATGGTCTCTCATGACCACGTGATTGTGGGCGCGAGCTCTCTTCTCGTTAGCCTCCTGTCGCATGTGACCTTGGGCTACGTCCTTGTATAAGAAAACTGTTGCGAGCATGTCCAAGAGTGTTTTGGGATCAACCAATTTTCTCCCCGCAATCCATCTTCAGTTGCCACATACCCTTTCTCCAAAACTGTGGTTTCAATTGCGGCCCACTCATGAAAAATTAAGACCCAAGCATGTTTTGACCCCGCAATATGACAGGACCGTTGATATCATGATCTTGACGGTTCTCCTTCGATCAACGCCTCTTATCTATCTTCCTTTCCTACCTTCTTTCCTCCATCCACGCACGATCCTTAGTCTCAACGACCAAGTGACATGTGGCCCTCCAAACCAACGGATGAGATCGATTTCCCCTTTCAAGCTTCGAGAGTCTAGATTCTCAAAATCCACTTTCTCCTGAAGAATTTCACCCAGAGTCCACGATCTAACGACCTGTGGTCTTCTTGAATCAATGGTCACAATCCCTTCGGGTATTTGGGGTTTAGAAATCTCAACTTTCCAACCTTTCAACCTTCCTTTGCTTTTTCCCAGAGCTGACAATCCACTGATGCGTGTCCCTTTCGGATCAACGATCACGATCCTTTCGTGTCTCTGGACTTCGGGATTCTCAAGTCTCAACTGGAAATCCTTGAAGTGAGATTTCTCTGAAATCTCAGATCAGTTGACACATACTCCTCTTGACGATCAATGGTCGAGATTTGTCTTTGGTGAATTTCATGTTCTCCCCATCCACAAAATTATGAAGTTGTGGATCTCGCGCCACCTTTCCTCCTCGACGATGGACGACTGTCGAAACTTTGCCCTTAGAAACTTCAGGATTTCAACTTTTCAAACTTATACTATCCTTCCACTGTACTATGATCAATGGTTGAGAATACACCGGAAATGATCTTTCAGATTGGACGACTCATGTCTTTGCTGACATGGTCTGCCACACGTTCTTGCTAACATGGTTTGTTGAAGTGATCTCCCATATATCCTTTCCTGACGTGGTATGATGATGTGGGTGAGACGTGTAGGCAGTGTAGTGGAGTGTGGAGGCAGAGCACGATAGTGGAGTGTGACGTGTAGTGGGTAGTGGAGTGTGACTGTGGAGCGCGGAGGTGGTATGTATGAGTGGTTTGGTAGTTTACTCGGAGGGGGGGTTAGGAGGTAAGTGGTAATGAGTGAGGGGGGTCTGGGTTAATAGGAAGGTGACATGTATGAGGGTCCCACATGGAAAATACTACCAACTCGGACCCCCCCCATGGTTAAAGGCAGAAATCTCGGGGGGGTCTGATATGCCCTGTCGGTTGTAGATCTGAGTGCTCGATTATCGACCACTGAGATCCAATGGATGAAGGAAATTTGGGTGATAGAGATCTCAGATCTCAGCCCTTGCTTATCCTGTCCTTCCATTTGAATCAATCCGATGGCTGAAATTTACTTTGGATGATCTGACGCTCGAGGATTTATTTCGGCTCTCCAGACTTCAGAGATTTCAAATCTCAAACTGACGCTCTGGATCAGATAGCCCAAATTCACTTCAGACGATCTGACACTTGAGATATTCTTCAGATGATCTGAAGGTCAAGAATGTACTTCGGCTCTCCGGACTTCAGGGATTTCAAATCTCAAACTGAAAAATCTGAAGTGAGATTTTTTTGGTACTTAACCTCCTCGCATCTTTATACCCGAACTAAATGTTGTTCATCGATCATGATCCTATATTGATGGCTCGATCTATCTGTGATCCAGCTCTTCTAGCTTATCCTATCCTTCCACTCGAAAGTGATATGACGGTTGACAGGAATTCAGATAATCAAATTTTTAATTGTTTTGCCCCGCTTTTCCTATCCTTCCATTAATTCAATCCAACGGTTGTTGTTCCTCTGGATTGGTGATCCAACGACCACTGTCACTCTTCCTATGAGTTTGTCTCTTGGACCTCGTCTGTGCATATGAAGAATGCTATCTCTCTTGAGCTTTGGCATTGAAGTTAACCTCAGCCCTAGCACACACTTGCACTCTGCGTGCAACTCTGCACTATTCCTCCTGAGCTTGATTCCTTCTGAAAACTCACAAATTCTAAGGAATCATGTGCATGCTCCTTGCTACCTTCATGATAACCTATGGCTATCTGGAAACTCCAATTCTCTTCCCTATGCTTGTCCTCCTGAGCTTGTAGACAACAATTTCTCATGGTCTCTTGCTTTCCTGTTTGCTGTCATTTCTACCAATATGCCATCGTCGTTGTTGTTCTTGCCATTAATGACAAGCACACTCTTCTTGTAAACATGCCAACAATCTCCCCCTTTGGCATTGATGGAAAACCTGAAGGACTGCACTGTTCTCCTTAGACCTCCAACTATAGCATCCAGACCACACCTTTTCTCCCCCTTTGACATCAATATCAAAGAAAACATGCTCCCCCTGAGCTGTTGTAGTACTTTTCAGAGGTATCAAATAGTCAACCAACGCATACTCCCTTTGACAAGATGGACTCTCTTATTTGAGTCCTACAGAGTATTTCTATCTAACTCAGAGTCTTCTCCTTCTGATTATTGGACCCGTTCATCTTCAGCTTTATGTGTGTCCTCTGTAGTAGACTCAATATTTCTCACCTCTCTTACTGGGATTCCTTCATCAACCTCTCAACTAATCCATTTTGTTTTGGAGTTCCTGGGATTGTGTATTCTCTCTTGATCCCATGTTTATCACATAATTCCTTGAAATCACTTGACATGAATTCTCCTCCTCTTTCTGTTCTTACTGCTTTTAACCTGTTGCCTGTTTGATTCTCAATTAAAGCTTTAAATATTTTAAATTTCTCAAATGATTCAGTGCTTTTTTTTAGAAAAGCAACCCAAGTGAGTCTGAAGTAATGATCAATGATCAAAATGAAGTATTTTTCCTTCCCTGTGCCTTCCTGTCTTGATGGTACACATAAATCCATATGAACTAATTGGAGTGGTTTCTCTGTTGAAGTAGAGCTCTTTGGATTTAAACCATGTCCTGGTTAGCTTTCCTACTTGGCAGGGTTTACACACAGAATATAGTGGCTTTGATAATTTTGGAAGATATTTTACCGCCTCAAGATTTTTGAGCTTGATTAAGTGGTCAGAGTTTAGATGTCCAAATCTCCTATGCTATAACTAGATTTCATCATGTTTTCTTAGATAACACTCTTTTCTATCTTCTTCCAACACACATGCATTATTATCTGTTCTTATGTGTTTAGACACCACTTGTCATGAGTTTACATTCTTTACCTTACAATCTTTGCAAGTGAACACGTCTTCACAGCCTCTGTCACACATTTGACTTACAATGAGAAAATTATGTTTCAGACCATCTACCAGAAGAACATCATGGGCATCTCCTTTTCTGTTACTCAAACTCACCATCCCTTTACCCTTGATTTTACCTGGTTCATCATTTCCAAAGGTCACATTTCCAATTTTTCTTTTACTTATAGACATAAGCTTATCCTTTTCTCTAGTCATGTTCTTGGAACATCCACTGTCTATATTCCAGGGGTCTTTTTGTTTTTGATCTGAAAGTACTAGACCACATTTTTCACTATCTTTCTTTTTAAATGTGCTGGCATTTCTAGCTAAGATCTTTATCCTTGGATCTGCTATGTAATTCTTCATATGGAAATTTTCAGCTTTGTCGCCGAAGTTATGACAGTTATAGCATTCAAGCTCATCATTCAATAGGTCAAAGAGATTGGTGCAACGTTGTCTACTCATTGGCTGTTTAGTTCTATGTTACAAAGATTGTTTGTTTCTTGATCTCCTTAGTTGCATGTCTCTAAATTTAATTTGACAATTTGCAATCTTATGACCAAAATTAGAGCAATAAAAATAGTAACCATGGAAGAAATTTTGGTACCTGAAGGATGGCCTTCTTCTTGGCATTTGTTGCTCCATCTTATGATGTCTTAGTTTTTTTACCAGGGATCATCTTGTCCTCATTAACTGTTGGTGGCAGAGTATTCACATGGTTGGATTGTCTGCTGACTTGGAACTTGATCATCTTTACTGGCTCTTTTTTTTTGGCTGTTTGCTGCTTGAACCACTTACATAGACTAAACCAGTCTTCAACAAAGGAGATCTCTGTTTGCTCAGAATGTCATTTAGTTCTGCTAAGGATTTAATGCTTGGAAGATTTTGGAGATATAATGCTTTAAACTTATCCATCTCTTTCCATGTTTTTACTACCTCTTCTTCCAAGGCTTCACATCTTGCCTTCTTCTTTGATAACTGTTGTTTCAGAGTGTCTTCTATTTTCTTTGCCTCTTCTAACTCCACTTTTAGTAGGGCAAAGTCTTCATCAGGTTTTTTACCATTCTTTTCAAACTGCATCAACAACTGTTTTTGTTTTCTCTTCTTAAGTTTGTGTCTGTCAATATCTTCTAAAGCACTGATTAGTTTGCCTTCCATATCAACCACAACTTATTCATCATTAACATCACTTCCTCTACTCTTATTATCATAATACTCTTTGGACATAAGCATAAATTCATTAACTTTATCTTCACAAGAAGAGTCATTATCTATGTCTCCTGAAAATTCATCATTGTTTACACATAAAAATTTCTTTTTAACAAATCTCTTGGACTTGTACTTCTCTTCACCTTCAGAGTTCTGGTCCTTCTTCTTGTGTGGACACTTAGATGCAAAGTGACCTATCTTTCCATAGTTAAAACATTTGAAGGGCAAATTACCTTGATACTTTCCTGATCCTTTCTTTAGTCTTCTCACAAATTTTGCTTCAATCTCATCAGGCTCAGAATCCTCATTCTTATCTTCTTTAAATGATGCTTCTCTAGAGGTGGGTTTGTATTTAACTATCCTCATTTCATATGCAGTCAACGTTCCTAGAATTTGATCAAAATGTAGATCTTTTAGATCATTAAGTTCTTCTATAGCAGAGACATTTGGGTTGAACCTATCTGGCAGAGATCTCAAAAATTTCTGAACTAAAAATACGTCTTCAATATTCTCACCAAGACCCTTCATGGCATTCACAAGCTTCTCAAATATTAAGAAAAATTTATTAATTGTTTCATCCTCATTCATATTTAGTTGTTCGAATTGTAATCTGTAGGTTTGAAGCTTGGCATCCTTTACCTTCTCATTATCTTCATAATTGCTAATGAGTTTGTCCCACATTTATTTGACGGATTCTAAGTGCATAACTTTTACAAATTCTACCTCTACAAGCCCACTCAGAATAACATTCATAGCCTTACCATTGAAGCTGAATTCTAGCTTGTCATCTTTAGTAGCCAGTACAACTAGCTTTACATAACCAGTCTCTACCACATTCCAGACATCTGCACCTAAAGCCATTATGTAGGTTGTCATCCTAACTTTCCAAAAGACAAAATTTGTTCCATTGAATAGAAGGGCCTTGTTGGTTGAAGTTCCTTCATGGCTAGTCATGTTTAAGCTCTAGGATCTACCCTTAAATAAAGGGAACTGGCTCTGATAGCAATTGTTGGACAACTGAGAGGGGAGGGGGGGTGAATCATTTGTTACTTTGCTTAAACAATTATGCCCATTTTAAAATCTTTACAGAACACTCAATGATGATCACAATAATGCACGGAAGTAAGAAATAGAATATTCAACATCAATCACACACATGAAATACACAGAGACATATATTCCTGAGGAAACCCATAAAGGGAGAAAGCCTCTTCTTCTTGATATGATAAGTAGTATTTGTTTTCTGTACATTATCATTCTTATGAGAACCAACTCATTTTGAGGCTACCACCTCTAGTTTACAAGAAGAAACTTGCTGAGAGCACCAACTCTCTTGATTATCTAGCACCCACTAGAAGGAAGCACCAACTCCCTGAGTGTTCCAGCACCAACTGGATGGAAGCATCAACTTCCGGTTACACATGCACCAACCTATATAACAGAGAACATATTTCTCCCTTGCAACACCCTACCACCCTAGTTTTTCTGATAGAAACTAGATGGAAGCTACAACTCCCTGTGTTCAAGCACCCACTTGAAACTCCGAGGACAACAATCCTCCCTAGCACCACCATACCACCCTGAGATATAAATCTTTGTTACAAAAATTTATTACAATGATACAATTTATCAATGACTTACCAGTTTCATCACTGTTCTGTTACACCACTCTGATATGCCTGCATCAGTGTCTTCCTGCTCACATCTTCTTGTGATTTATGTTCTTCTGCTCTGTCTCTGCATGTGCACCTCATCTTTCTCTTCATCTCTTAGATATGCATTTTGTTCTATGTATTTCTTCTATGTTTTATGCTCTGTGCACCATTTCCATTCTCTGCTCTACGCCTCTTCTGTGCACTTAAGCTCTTGTGCACAACCTGCTTCTTCCCGCATGAATTATTATCAAAAGAAGCAAGCATATCTTCTCTGTTATGTGTATATTTATCATGCCAAGTACTATGCCAGATCATACACTCAACTCTTCATCCTCTCTGGCGATTATACTGAGTCTGTTCTTCATCAGTGGCCATTATCCTGAGATTCTTTGGCTTCTCTGGCAATTACAGTCTTCGACACTTTTCCATTTGTCAATTGTTTCTATGATGAGTCTTCATTCCACTGGAAGCTACCTTGAGACTCTTCAGCTCCTCTGGCGATCATCCTGAAGCTCTTCGAATTCTCTGGCAGATACAATCACTCTGTTCCATCAGTTACAGAGAGTCATTTTGGCTTCTTTGGCTTCCAAGCCCCTTCCTTCACGTGACCATCGGTGGTGACCATACGCCTAACCAATAGGCACTTCTTGACTCACGACTTCAGGAATCTTGGTATCAAACATCTCGATTCTCCCAACTCCCGATATCCAAAGTGGAGCCTAGCAACGTGCTAGTTCCTCCCTTAACCTTCGTTGATGTGACCATGGTTGTGACCACATGCCTAACTTCCGAGCGCTTCACGATATTGGTCTAGCAAGTGTTAGCTCCTTCTTTCATATGACCTTGGGCGATGGTCTCTCGTGACCATGTGATTGCGAGAACGAGCTCTCTTCTCATTATCCCCTTGTCGCATGTGACCTTGGGCTACATCCTTGCATAAGAGAAATATTACGGTCACGTCCAAGAGTGGTTTGGGATCAACCGCTTTTCTCCTTGTAATCCACCTCCAGCTGCCACGCACCCTTTCTCCAAAACCGTGGTTTCAGTTGTGGCCCACTCATGAAAAATTAAGACCCGAGCATGTTCTGACCCCGCAATGCGACGAGACCATTGATATCACGATCTTGATAGGGCTCCTTCGATCAATGACTCCAATCTATCTTCCTTTCCTTCCTTCTTTCCTCCATCCACGTGCGATCCTTAGTCTCAATGACCAAGTGACATGTGGCCCTCCAAACCAACGGACGAGATCGATTTCGCCTTTTGGGCTTCAGGAGTCTCAATTCTCAAACTCCGTTTTCTCCTGGAGCATTTCACCCAGTGTCCACGATCTAAAAACGCGTGGTCTTCTTGAATCAACGGTCACAATCCCTTCAGGTATTCGGGGTTCAAAAATCTCAACTTTCCAACCTTTCAACATTCCTTTTCTTTTTCCCGGAGTTGACAATCCACTAACGCGTGTCCCTTTCGGATAAACGATCACGATCCTTTGATGTCTTTGGACTTTGGGATTCTCAAGTCTCAACTGGAAATACTTGAAGTGATATTTCTTCGAAATCTTAGATTGGTTGACACATACTCCCCTTGACGATCAATGGTTGAGATTTGTCTTCGGTGAATTTCACGTTCTCCCCATCCACAAACTTCCAAAGTTGTGGATCTTGCGCCACCTGTCCTCCTTGACGATGGACGACTGTCGAAACTTCTCCCTTCAGAACTTTAGGATTTAAAATTTTCAAACTTACACTATCCTTCCACTGTACTATGATCAACGGTTGAGAATACACCCGAAGTGATCTTTCACATCGGATGACTCGTGTCCTTGCTGATGTGGTCTTCCACATGACCTTGTTGATGTGATCTCCCATATATCCTTTGCTGACGTGGTCTGTTAATGTGGGTGAGACGTGTAGGAAGTGTAGTGAAGTGTGGAGGCAGAGCGCGGTAGTGGAGTGTGACATTAGAGTGCAGAGGTGGTAAGTATGAGTGCTTTGGTGGTTTACTCGGAGGGGGGTTAGGCGGTAAGTGGTAATGAGCGAGGGGGGTCCGATTTAACAGGAAGGTGACACGTATGAGGGTCCCACATGGAAAATACCACCAACTCGGACCCCCCCTTCCCATGGTTAAAGGCATAAAGCTNTCGATTGTAGATCTGAGTCTCTGATTATCAGCCGCTGAGATTAGCGTGCCTTCTAACTTATCCTGTCCTTCCACTTATTTTGATCCAACGACTGATGAAAATTTGGGTGATCGAGATCTTAGATCTCAGCCCTTTCTTATCCTATCCTTCCACTTGTCAATCTAACGGATGAAATTTACTTTGGATGATTCGACGATCAAGGATTTATTTCGGCTCTCCAGGTCTCCGGACTTCAGAGATTTCAAATATCAAACTGGCGCTCTGGATCAGATGGCCCAGATTCACTTCGGACGATCTGGCGCTTGAGATCTTTTTTAGATGATCTGACGGCTGCAATATTCTTCAGATGATCCGACGGTCAAGAATGTACTTCGGCTCTCCAGACTTCGGGGATTTCAAATCTCAAACTGAAAAATCTGAAGTGAGATTTTTCCGTAGCTAAACCTCCTCGCATATTTATACCCAAACTAAATGTTGTTCTTCGATCATGATCCTAGATCGATGGCTCGATCTATCTGCAATGCAACTCTTCTAGATTATCCTATCCTTCGACTCGAAAGTTGATCCCGATTTATGTAGGAACACAATGAAATACAAAAATACACATAAACGCAGAGATGCAACGGAAACAAGACTTCATTTCATTAATAACAAATGACTGAAATATGCTTATAGACAGAATGGAAATAAAATAGCTAGGGTAATGGTAGCTTATCTCTGAGAAGAGATGTGGTGGCTACTGGCCTCTGAACTATGTTACAATGAGGCTCGAAGGCCTATTATTATTGAGAAACAATGGAAAACCCTAAACATCCAAATACCTAACCCTAGGAGATGAAATTCCAAGACTATGGGCCTCGTTTGGGTAATTTTGTACATCAACTTCCCAGGGACGTAACTTTGGCATACGATCTCCGTTTGACGTGTTCCATACCTCGTTAGAAATTTCTATCCGAGGAATACACGTTCCATACCTGGATCATTCCTCCCCCTTTAGGAAGCAATGGTCCCCATTGTGTTGAGTTCCTCCATGAGATGAGGAAAATTCTGTTGAACTTGGTCCCTGGTGAGCCACTTGCCTTGGTGAAGGAGTTGGCCTGCTTTGACAACTCGATATAGCGGTATCCTTTGTTTTCGGGTGTGCTTGATTTGTGTATCCATGATCTGATCATTTCTGGCTTGTTCCATGCAGTCTGGATTTAACTCTGTTGGTGTGAGTTGTTCTGCCATGTCGGATGTGTCTAGTAGAGGTGGAAAGTAGGGCTGAGGGAGGTCCACATTGAACACTGGGTGCAGACCAAGGAATGGT
This sequence comes from Picea engelmannii, assembly GCA_009831015.1. Taxonomy (NCBI): domain Eukaryota; kingdom Viridiplantae; phylum Streptophyta; class Pinopsida; order Pinales; family Pinaceae; genus Picea; species Picea engelmannii. Next base: position 601,631 of record ML780199.1, on the reverse strand, counting down.
GGAATGATGAGCTCAAAGGCATTTTCCCCTACAGCCTTGGTGAGGGTGTACAACCCATATTGGAGCAGACGAAGCTTGCGGTGGGGTTCAGCAAGGCTCTCCTTTTGCAAATGTAGCCACACTTTGTCGCCCACCTAGAAGTTGTGTGGCACCCGATGTTGATCATGTCGCTGCTTGTACTTAGTATTGGCTCTATCCAAGATGTCATGAACCTATTGGTGGATGTGTTGAATGTGCTCAATGAAGCTATTTTCCTTGTCAGGCTCAAACTGGACATGAGATGAATCTTCCTGAGTAGCCACAAATGGCATGGCTATGTCAATGGGACATAGTGGCTGGAATCCCAAGCCCACTTGAAAGGGGTAGTGGCTGGTTGAGCTATGGAGAGCTCGATTGTAACTGTGTTGTACATAGGGGAGGATCTCATCCCAAGTGTGTGGATGCTTTGAATTGTACATGCATAGAATGAGTATGATCATCTGATTGACGACCTCTGTCTGGGCATCAGTTTGCAGATGGAAAGTTGTGGACTTGGTGAGCTTTGTGTCCAGCATCGACCAGAGTTTGGACCAAAATGTACTGAGGAACCTGCTATCCCGATCTGAGATGATAGACTATGGGATCCCAAAGTGTACCCTCACTCGTTCAAAGAAGAGTTGAGTAGTGGCTTTTGCTATGATATTCTTCTTGTAGGCCATCATAATGGACATCTTCGAGAATCGGTCGACGACCAAAAAAACACAATCATTTCCATGATTAGTAGAAGAAAGGCTCGACATGTAATCTATAGAGATGGATTCCCAAGGTTGATTGGGGGTAGGAAGTGGAGTATAGAGGCCTTTCTTCTTGATTTCTTCATTCTCTAGAACAAAGCGTCGATAGATGGGTCCATTAGGGAGCGATGCACCTGGGGTCAGATTGATGAGGTGCTTGACCTGGCAGCGTAGAGGCACCCCTACGAGGGAGGTGAAGATGTCCTCGTACTCCTCCATGACCTTATCCATCTGTTGTTTTCATGCAGCGGGGCCCTGTTTGGAGGTCATGGCCATAGTCTTCCTCTTTCCCTAAGGGCAGATCATCAGGAAAACAAATTTCCTGGTTTTGGAAACGAGCTTACTGCATTGTTTTGCAGTAACCAAAGAGATGGTGGTAGACGGTGCTATCTACGATATCCTGTACAAATTATTGCCCAGAGTCATAATAATAGCACGAGGCCTAGACTCATACACAACATGTCTCTTCGCCAAGTACAGTTGGCCTAATAATACATCAGAAACATCAAGAGGCGCAATGTCACATAATACCTCATCCGTGAAGGGCTTGATGCTGTAGGGAAGGCAACATTGTTGGCTGACGCGGAGGTCCCATCCTTGGTGAAACCACCCGATGGTGTATGGTTGTGGGTGTGCTGTGGTCGGCAAGCCTAACTACTTCATGACCTCTACCAAGATGAGGTTCTTCTGGCTCTCACTGTCGACAATGAACTGCAATGGGGAACCCTTTACCCACATCTTGTAATGGAAGAGACACTCTGCCTCCTCTGGATCTTCTGCTTCCTCCTTTTGGATCTTCGTGGTGGCAATAGTGGCATTGGGATTCACATCGATAATCTGATTCCCCATGTCACTCCCCTTGTCGGGTTCTAATTCAGAGTTGGAGCATGCATTTGATTCAGAAGCCTGCAACTCGGCTACCAGTGACTGCTTGGCCCAACACTCACTTGTGTTGTGAGTGGAGCTCTTATGAAACTCACACCACTTCCCCATTTCCTTTTTTGGCTTCATGGTGTTTTTCTTTACTTATGGCTTTGGCGGGTTGTCCTGGGCCACCCTGCCTTGGCTTGGTCCTTTATTCTATGGTTTTGGGGTACCTTTCCCTTGCTTCTGATTCACAGACCCAAAGCCTCTCTTCTTCTGTTTGAATTTCTGCTCAATCTTGGAAGCATATTGGTATGCCACACCAAGCGATGATATGTCGAGGAACTCCATTTACTCCTGAATGTATATGTGCAGGCAACTGTGGTACTTTAACACCAAATGTTTCTCTGAATCTTTGATACCCAACTTTGTGCGTAGGGTATGAAACAAATTCGTCATCTCATGCACATCTTGGTCCCTTTGCTGCCGCAACGTAGTCCATTGTATGTACTTTTCCTCAGAGCTCCCCATGGGATAATATTGTTCCTTGATGGCGTCTCAGAAATAATTCTAAGTGGGTGTGACCGAGAACAGAGAGGGTTCCCCCTCGCCCTGTTGCTCCGATTAGGTTTCCCAACAGTTCTTGACATGGGGGGCAGCTTTGAGGAGTGCGAAAACAATCCTTTCTCGGTCAGAAAATTCATGAACCGAGAAATATCCTTATAACAGATTCAACCATCTATCTATGACATCTGCATCTATTTGGCCCTCAAATATGGGAATTTCAAAGTTTACTTGTACCTTAAAGGGAGTGGCGCCTCCAGAGTGGCTATTGGATGTCAATGCACTGTTAGTGGGAATCCGTTGAAGAATCTGGGCAAAGTTGTCCATCATCGCGTTCCTTTGTTTCTCGAGGGCCTCCTCGAGCAACATTTTGATAGGATCTCCTGCTCCCTCATCTTTCTTTTCTTCCCCCATGAGCGGTAGTCGGGGTTTGCGAGGCTGATCTTGCAAAGGTTCAACCAGATCGAGCCTGAACTCCTTATACCCTGACCTCGTTGGGGACATGCAAAGAAGGATCGAGGACGAGCAGATCGCTCTGATACCACTGATCCAGATTTATGTAGGAACACAATGAAATACATAAATACACATAAACACAGAGATGGAGTGGAAATAAGACTTCATTTCATTAATAACAAATGACTGAAATATGCTTACAAACAGAATGGAAATAAACTAGCTAGGGCCCTGGTAGCTTATCTCTGAGAAGAGATGTGGTGGATACTGGCCTCTAAAATGTGTTACAATGAGGCTCGAAGGCCTATTATTATTGAGAAACAATGGAAAACCCTAAACATCCAAAGACTATGGGCCCTGTTTGGGTAAGTTGGTACATCAACTTCCCGGGGACGTAACTTTGGCATACGATCTCTGTTTGACGTGTTCCATACCTTGTTAGAAAGATCTATCCGAAGAATACAAATTTTGGGTGAGCAACATGGATCACGTCAAGAAAACGTCGTTTAAGGCCTCAAAACGGCTCCGAAAGTTCAGGACCCGAAAAACTGCTAAAAATAGTAAACTGTGCGGAAACTTAAAAACTGAAAGAAGCAATGGTGGGGGTCCAAGTGGAATAGATGGGTGGCCACCAATATCCACCTAGATCAAAAGTGATCTGATGAATAACGAGAATTCATATAATCAAATTCTGAACCGTTTTGCCCCGCTTATCCTATCCTTCCATTAATTCAATCCGTCGGTTGTTAGTCCTCTGGATCGGTGATCCAACAACCATTGTTGCTTTTCCTGCGAGTTCATCTCTTGGGCCTTGTCTGCACATCTAAAGAACGCTATCTCTCCTAATCTTTGACAATGAAGTTAACCTCATCCATGGCGCACACTTTCACTTTGCGTGTAACTCTGCATTATTCCTCCTGAGCTTGATTCCTTCTACAAACTCATGGATTCTAAGGAATCCTGCGCATGCTCCTTGCTGCCTTCATGATAACCTCTGGATATCTGGAAACTCCAACTCCCTGCCCTGTGCTCGTCCTCTTGAGATTGTAGACAACAATTTCTCATGGTCTCCTTCTTTCCTGTTTGCCATCATTGATGCCAATATGCCATCATCATTGTTGTTCTTGCCATCAATGACAAGCACACTCTTCCTGTAAACATGCCAACATAGTAGTGGTAGCTCCATTAGGATTTTTATAATATTATGGAATCTTATGATTCTTGGGAAGATCTTGAAGGTTCGGTAAGGACGGTCTATCAGAGTACCATGTGGTACCTCTGTTAGGATTTTATATCCTAGGGAATCTTATGATTCCTAGGAAGCTCCTTAGGGATTGTCAGAGTACCACAAAATGTTGTTACTCCAGCCTCATTCTGTCGCCCCATGATGATGATGATGTTGTTTCCCCAACCTTTGTGTTGTGATGATGTTGTTGTTGTTGATGATGTATCATCCTTGTGCTGACTATGATGTTATCTCAGCCTCGTGATGATGATGTTGTTGTTGATGATGTTGTATCAACCTCGTGCGATTATTGATGATGATGATGTATTAAGTGTTAAACTAATTAATGTTGATGCAGATGATGATGATGCCATTCCAGCTCCATGTTGTGGATGATGATATTGATGATGAAAAAAACTTTCGATGATTTATAGATATGCCAGTCAGTGTTCAAGACATTGATGATGTTGTTGCCCTCTCTCTCTCCGATGATGTTGTATTGTAGAATACCCTTCTCGTTAAAAGGAAGTGTTGAAATATTGTAACTGCAAAGAGTATTCTATGTATTATTGAGTTTTTATTAATTATATCAATCCCCTTTTGTGGATTGATCATGTCGAGCTTTGTAAATAACCAAATACTCTTTTGTGGATTGGTCAAACCCTAATTATATGCTGCTAATTAAGAAGTTAGCCCCCGGGCCTAATTAAAGTGGTTTTAGCCACTAAGAGAACAAGTCGACCCTTCTTGATGAAGAGACACCTCCCTAGTGCCTTCCAACCAGTATAAATAAGAGAGTCTAACACCTCATTCACACACTCACTCCAGTCACTCAACAAGTGTGCAAGTTTGGAGATAGCTGCAGTTGGGAGAAGAAGGAAGAGAGAGGCACATTGCTCAGTCTTGGTTATTCTCTAGTGTTTGGTATTTTATCTTGGCATTGTATTGGAAATCTATATTAAGGAATTTTTTGCTGGGGTTTCTCCCCCATGAGGATTTCCTAGGATAAATGTTTTTTATCTTGTGATTGTGTTTCTCTCAGTGATCCTGCCTATGCTATTGTTATCTAGTAAATTGAAAAGCAACTTAATAGCTTCTCTAAAATTAACAGGAAGAGTTTGGACCTTGTCTTTAATCCTCCTGACAAATTTAGTCATTGCGTCATTCCAAGATGGAGGATTCTTTTTCAATCTCTGTTGCAGAATCAAAATATCATATGCTTGCCCTTTGTAGAATGGACGAATATAGTTGAGGTTGTCTAGGAACCTCTGCAGTTGTATTTTGTCATGAAAAATGTCAAGAAATTATGTAAAGGATTTCAAAATATGGTCTTGGAGAATTAACTCACCTTTTCTATCCTGAAACCAATAAATTCGATCTCAATTTTCCTAATTTCCATTTTGGTCTTGGATAAAACCAGACCGTGCCTGAACACCATATCATAAAACTATTGCAAGTGTTTGAGGTGTTCTTGGATATTCTTTGAACATTCCATGATATCATCAATATAAATAATTAGCCATGGATACTCCCTAAATATGTCTTCCATTCTCTTTTGGAATTTGCTAGGAGCGTTCTTTAAGCCAAAAGGAATTACTTTCCAATGATAATGACCATGGGGTACAATTTTTTTTTTTTTATGTCTATCCTCTGGGACTATACCTATTTGATAGAAACATGATTTTAAATAAAAATGACTAAATACAATCTTCCCTTTTATTCTCTGTAATAATGAGCTTTTATTTGGAAGAGGATACCTGATGTTATGAAGTTGACTACCAACCTCAACTTTCCTCTTTTTTGCTTAGAGTGCTTGTTGACATAAAAGCCTTTGCAAGCCCATGCACTCTTTGATGGCTCTATCAATCCCTTCTGTAGGAGATCATTAATTTCTTATTGGCAAGTCTGTATCTTTGTCGGACTCATCAAGGCAGATGATGCATTTTATGGAGTAATGTTGACCAAGGGATCATATGGAAGGGACACAAAATATTTATCCATGTGCCAGAAGGCATTAGGGGATTCTGAAGTGAAATCTGTGATGATTTTTTATGAAATATCTTTCAACATTTTTTCTCCATGTATTTGTGCATAACCGATGTTCCTTTCCATTTTGTGTAAGTCTCTTTATGACGGGGCTTATTGAGAGACCTTTTGATGTTCTTTTTCTCTACTTCTAGATCTTCCTTCAGTGAAAAAAGGAGTTTGGATATTTGTCCCATTTAAATAGAATTCAAATGTGTGTTTATTTTTTGTTTATTGTCATAGGATCTATAAGTTCAAGGAATTTTGCACCTAACACAATCATCATTAATTTGGTTCACAAAGTGGAAATAAAGCTTGAAAGGTTGCTTACCAATTTTTAATGGGAAGTTTTCGACTTGGCCTTGTATGGGTACTTCTCAACCATCTATGGCCTTTCCTGTCATGGTAGGTATTTCCCAATAGAATTCTGGAATTACATTATTTCTTAGTAAATTTATTTGATAACCAGAATCAACTAAGCAATCTACCTCATCTAGTTTTGTCTCAGGTGGAAAAAATGTGATCTTCATTGATCCGAGATCTTTTCATTGAAGTGACTTATAAAGAATTGTATTAAATGAGAATAAATTAAAGTGAACCATTAAAGAAGGAAAAGATCAATAATGAAGAGACATACACATCAAATATGAACACAAAAATTTGATAACGGAGTTTGTCCCTGGTGGACTATGTCTCCGGGTCCTGCTATCAAATGGGTAGGTCTTTTTATTAACTTAGCAAAAGAATTTGGGAAAATACATAAGTATACCTCAATATGGAATCAAGCTGCAAAAGCTTTGCTCATATCAGAAAACATACAACACCATTGAATTTATGGCGTCAAATTACGCAAAAATGACTATCTCCACGCCTCAATCCGACTCTGGCACACCCAGTCCCAAGAGAAACTTTGTCTTGGTTTCCATGCCATACAACCTGCAATTAATTCCCAAAAAATGCCTCGTAAACCATGCCCGACCGTACTGTCACACGCCTCCTCCTATGCACTGGACAAATTTCAATTTTTAAATAAAATTTGTGGGCGATATTAACAACATGGCCATTTGTCCTAGTGGTTGGTGGAGCTATAGTTAAGGCATATAATGGGGGAGTTCCCGGGGTTAAGCTCGTGAGCCTCCTCTTTTGGGTGTTTGTTGTAACATATATGCATATATTTAAATGGTCATTCCACCAACTTTAAACAATGGTTTAGATTGAATGTTGGGCCGCCAGATCCGACGGGGTTCCACCAGATTTGGTGGACCCGCCATTTTTTTATTTTTGGAATTTCGTTCTCAGGCCCTCATTGGGCATTTTTCCACTGCCATGTGGCATCCCATGACTGGGCCGCCAACCATTGGGCCACACCAAACAAATACACAGTCACCTGCCATGTCAGCATGTGGTATGCCACCTCAGTTTCCACATCATCCTGCCATGTCACTGTACGGTCTGCCACGTGGTTGTATGGACTGTCACGTAGCACTTTTTCATTGGTCCACGGATCGACCCAAAAAACCCAAAAATGAGTGACACACGACAACCTCTAGTGTTGCCGCATCACCATGCTGACATCAACATGACATGTGTCACCTCCTGCATGTGCCACATATGTTGTACGGATGCTGACATCATCTGTACTGATGTTGACGTTAGCAGTACGGTTGATGACTTATCCCTAGCTCACTGGGCTCGGTTGACCAAAATTTGACTGCAAATATCTTTCAATCCATAACTTCGTTTGATGAGTCATTTACGTCATTAGAAATCTTGTGACGCGTTCTTCGCGATGATGCCATTTTCACTGAGTTTTGAGAACTTTGAATTTTTTCCCTTTCTCTATCTGCTGAGGCCATTTCGAGCTTCCTTAGTTGCTTCTACGAATTCTGAGTTGTCCTGTTAGGGTCCTAACCCGCACATAGGTAGAACAATATATTTAGATGTAATAAAGGTCAATATTAATAAGGCCTTTCAATAAAATAGAATAAGGCGGATGTAAGAAGACCTAATAGAAGCTTCTGCTTCTAGAAGGATCTTCCTCTAGATGCTTCTTTTGATAGACATATTTAGTATAAATAGGAGTCAAGGGTATGAGAACCCTAGCTTGGATATTATTGTAATAGAGCGTTGCTCGACTGGAGGTTTCCCCCTCGAAGAGGCCCGTGAACATTGCTTTTTGAATCAAGTGCTATTTATGTTGTTGTTCTTATATCATTTATGTGTTATTGTGGAGATTATGCTGGTTATATTACTGTTATTTTTCCATTTCTAGCATTTCATTTATGTATTGCATACTTTTTATATCTGGTATATTACAAGTGGTATCAGAGCA
>ML780199.1:569597-585713 GCA_009831015.1 Picea engelmannii | reverse complement strand
ATGATAAAAACTCATAAATCACTTAAATCATTAATCATAATTTAGGAAAGTGACCTTCTAGCTAGTGGGAATTTTCAGTATATTGTCAACTATATGGGAAACTTGTCGTACTATAAGGGGTTGGCCTAAAGGTTAAGACAATTAGTTGTGTCCTTGGAGTTTATTATTATTTATTATATTTTCATAGAATCAAACATTGATGTCTACATATTAATATCCATTCTAGCAAGATAATGTAACCATTACATGCATTATCTGTTCATAGAATCAAACATTGAAGTCCATGTATTAGTCTCCATTCTAACAAGATAATGTATCCACTATAGGAAGTAGGCCTTGTTATATATCATATATTGTCAAAAAATGAGGTTTCTTCTATAATTATTTGCAATTAAGATTCTGATTCAATCAAGTTAATATAGATCTTGCATTTCAAATGGGTACAAGATCATGACAATGGAAAATTTTGCAGTACTCCATTAGATAATCAATGCCCCATGTATATTTAGATTAAGGAAAGCATCGAATCGCTTGTTGAACCCATTATACCATATGGGTAAAGGTTTTGGGGGGCTTGCTTAGGTGAGGTTAACTAGACATATATTGAAAGAATGTTATGATGCCATTGCTCATTGCATAAGGCATTCAATATTTTGTACAAGGTTTTCTCTTTCCTTCATCTAAGTCTGTCCTTTCCCTACTTAAATTAGTATTATAGTATGTAAGTAGAAATATCTCCAAAAGTCACCAAACCAATGTTGACATGACTTCCTCCATAACATCGAGCATATTAGAAGCTAGATATTGCATACACTTGAGCCTCCATATATCCACACTGTCAGATTTGGGAATTTATCAAACATATATTTTGGGAGTGTAAGGAAGCCAAGATCAATTTTAGAAACATCAAGGATGGAGTTGTTTGGAGTGGGATCTAATTTTATCTTATTTTCAAAACTTGCTTTCTCCTTTCATGGCAGATTGTCAGTTTTAGAAACTGGTCCATCTTCTACATTACTCATTTTTCCCACTCTCTAGGCACACCTGATCGTTTAAAGTATTTAGAATGTTCTTGGGTGATTCTCTTGTTTCCTTTTTAGCATAACTTCTTCAGAACCCCACTTAGCTGACCTTTTCCTTAGTATTTGACTTCTTACCTCTTAATCATTGTCTTATCTTCATCGACTTGCTAACTGGAGATGTGCTCTATTTCTATTTGTCATTTTTTACAACTTCATCTATTAGGTGGGGCGACTGTCACAGTTAGTTTACCTTTAGCTGGTTAACCCTCTGGATTCTTATACTTCCTTTCAGCTTTAATCCTCCGACAGTCCTAAAAACTAAAATAAGGGGCCCACCTACTGTTTCATTATTTATTTCTTCTATTTTCATCTGACTATCAGATAAGGTGGCACCTTACCTTGCTAGGCACAGAATGAGTACTAAGGGAGAGGATGGAGAGGACAGGAAGGGTCCCCTCAGATCTGTTCATACACAACGAATCAACAAGTTTGTTGTGAAGACTTTATTGTCGCATTCATTACTTCCTTCTTGCACCCCTCCCAATATACCAAGTCAGGCTCGCATTAACTTAACACACTTATGTTTTATTGATCATCTTTCAGAAGTCTCTCATTCTCCTCTAGAGTCGGTTCAGACTCTGGGCTCTCCAGTTGTAGTAAATAGAGAATTTGATCCTCCTAAAGCAATCTCTTCTTTCGTCAATGATCGTTACAAGCCTGTTACAACCACGACACAAGACTTCCCTCAGCATGTTTGTGAGCTTCATAAGCACACTAGACACAGGTTCCTTCTAAAGCCTGGAAGCCCAAAAAGGCACACCGTCGACTAGTCATTGGCATGGACGTGGGACTTGAGGAAACCTGTTACCTCTCCCTTTGTGCCCTGGTTCCCCATTATTGGTTATGTCCCTGACTACCTAACTCTCCCCTGTGGATGGTTTGGCCTGACTTTCAAAATTCTGGAGGGCGCAGAACTCATCTTGTCTAGCTTTTGGGACTACGATGGAGGTAGTATCATGCTGAAAAGATGGCACATTGCTTTTGACCCTACCATAGAGTATGTTAGTCACCGACACGTCTAGGTTCTTCTACCAGGTCTGTCTCTTAACCTCTGGAACAGAACTACACTTAAGGGCATAGGAAATTTACTAGGTCACTTTCTAAAAGTTGACGAAGCTTGTCTCCTTTCTTCGGATAAGCGTTTGGCCTGGATACTTGTTGAGTTGGACCTACACGCAGGCTTAATGAAAGTTATTGAATTTGAATGGTGTGGTATGGTGTTGGAAAAACGCCTAGATTACCTTGGACTCCCTTTCTGATGTATGTTGTGTCATAGAACAGAACATCTCTGAAAGGATTTATTTGGTAGCTGTGAACCTTCGGTTGAGGAGGAGGCATCAGAATCGGGCTTCAAAGACTCACTATATATGGATGAAGAACCAAAGGGGCTGGGAGACTTGGTCAACACAGAAGATTTAAGCACGTCTACTCCACAAGAAGTCGACATTGATTCTCTGCTAGGTAAGTTACAATTTTACTGCCCTCGCTTCTTTCACAAACTCTCACTGTGGGAACGAGATTTCCTATTAAACTCTCCTAATTAATTTGGGGATTCAAATGTCTTTTTAAAAAAAAATCGGATTCGATAGTCCTTCCTGTGTCCCATTCCTCGTGGTTAAACCTTCCTACTACAACACCTACGGATACTGCTTCTGATGTTCCCTCTCCCAGTACTACACCTATCACCTCTATCCCGATTATATCCCCGACCCCAAATCCCCCTACCTCCCATAATTCTACGGAATTGCCTTCTCTCACTGATCCACCATTTTTACTCCCTAGTCTCTAACCCATCTTCGACCCTTTGGATTCTTCACATTTCCCACCCCTATCGGAGAGTTCTATTCCTACTCCTCTGCAAACCTTTTGAGGGTTGGAACTTATACCTAATATAGAATTTGACCCAAGGGGAGAACATTTAGCTGAACGAGTGACTCAAGGAAAATATTTACCTTGGTCGAGGGCTCTGGGCACTAATTTATCACCTCTCAAGACAAGAAGTTCTCGTAAGAAGCAAGACCTACCTCCTTTGTCTACAGACATACCTTCTTCTTCTTGGGATTCGAGGGTGCTTAGAGTTATATCCATGGCTCGAGGTCACCCATGATCCTTCTCACCTTGAATGCTAGAGTGGTGGGAGGTACCCTCAAACTAGCCTCCATGCGCAAACTTCTCAATTATATTAAACCTGACATTATATTTCTCTAGGAGACTCTCGTTGATGATGAAAAGGAAAGAAAAATTTTACTCCCACTTCATCCTAACTGGATGTTTAGTGTCGTGAGCTCGGTGGAGAAGTTTGATGGACTTTTGGTGGCCTGGAACCCAAACATACTTGATCTCTTACCTTTTCATTGTGCAGGCGACATTCTCTTATCAGGTGTTCATTTACCAGCTAAAAGAGATCTTAATTTGATCAACGTTTATGGGCCGAATACAGGTCAAAGACATTTTTGGGGTCTTCTGGAAGCTAAGGGATTACTGGACCTTAGTAATCTTATCATTGTAGGTGACCTAAATTTTTCTACTGGTTCTGATGAAATTTGGGGGGAAAAAGATTTATTGGATCCACAAGCAACTTTTTTCAGAGATTTGTTTACGTCTCATCATTTAGTGGACATCAAGCCACCTAAAGTGGTGCCTACTTGGCGCAACGACAAATTGGGCTCAAAAGGTATTCAAAACAGACTGGACAGAGTCTTTGTATCTACTACTTTACTTAACCTTTCTACTTGTTTTTGATTGTGGGTTGATTTGCCTTTTATCTCCAACCATGCTCCTGTGTTCCTACAACTTGATTTTGGTATTATTCCAATTGCATTTCCTTTTAAATTTAATTCGGATCTCTTGAAAGATGAGAACTTCAACAACCTTGTCAGAGATGATTGGATTAGCAGACAAAATATTCCAGGAGAAGGGGCACAGACAAGATTGGTTGGAAAACTCAATTCTCTAAAAACAAAAGTCAAAAAGTGGATAGTAAAACAAAAGAAAAAGGAACATTTACTCTTGGATAACATTGAAGAAGAAATAACCAGGCTTACAAATGAAATTGTATAACTCCTCCCTCATACAGAACTTAATCCTCGTCTGATAGATCTTGAATTGAAAAGAAAAAGAATTTTGAAGGCATAAGAGGAACTTTGGAGACTTAAAAGTCGGGCTACTTGGATCCATTCTAGAGATAAGAATACTGCCTATTTTCATAGGTTTGACAGCTTCAGAAGGAATAAAAAACATCTCTATGAGTAAAAGATGAATAAGATCAATTACATACTGGGCAGGAAGAAATTAAGAAAGAAGCCGTGAGACATTTCAACACCTTCTATAAAGACTCTAATAACTCTATTGTTGATCAAATTGCCTCAGTTTGCCTTTATCCAAGGATGACTACTGAAGAGGAGGTACATCGGATGGAAAGCCCATGTACAAAAGATGAAATTCTAGAGGTACTATGGGGTTTCACCAAGGACAAGTGTCCTGGTCCAGATGGGTGGTCAGTAGAGTTCTACATTTACCATTTTGATCTTCTAGTGGATGATTTATTATATGTAGTTGAAGAAACCAGATTATTTGATTCGGTGAACAAATCTATCAATTCATCTTTTTAAACTCTCATTCCTAAATTGAATGACCCGCCATCTTTTAGTGACTTCCGTTCGATTGCACTTTGCAATCTCTGTTATAAGATCATCTCTAAAATAATAGCTAACTATATCAGGCTCATTTTGTCCCACTCAATTTCAGAAGAGCAATTTGGATTTTTAAAAGGAAGACAAATCACCGACGCCATTGGATCGGCTCAGGAATGCATTCACAGCATCAAAGAAAGAGGCTACAAGCATTGATCCTCAAAATTGATATGAAAAAAGCTTATGATTCCATAAGCTGGGACTATCTCAAATTGGTACTTCTTCAATGTGGTTTTGGCCTACATACAACCAAATGGATCATGGGTTGTGTCTCATTAGCGACATTTGCAGTTCTCATAAATGGAGAATCTTCTGATTTCTTCATTAGTGGCAGGGGACTCAGACAGGGTTGTCCTCTCTCCCCATTACTTTTTACCTTAGTCATGGAAGGTCTGAGTTTGGCATTCAAGAATAAACAAAGAGAAGGATTGTTTACAGGCATCAATGTTTCAAGAGTAGTTAGAATTCTACATCTTCTATTTGCAGATGATCTACTCATCTTGAACAAGGCATCCTTATCTAAATGGCAAGTGATAAAATATCTCTTGACTATCTTTTGCAGTGCATCCAGTTTACAGATTAATAACCAGAAATCATCATTCTATCAGTTTGGAGTACATCAATCTGCCCTGGACTCTATTAAACTCACCTTCAATTTTTCAATTAATAACATGACCACTGGCTTTAAGTATCTTGGTTATATTTTGAAAGTAGACACTTACAGAGTAGAGGACTGGAACTGGATGTTGTTGAAATATGAAAACAAAATCAATCGTTGGTGAAATCAATGGTTATCTATGGGTGGCAGACTTGTTTTAGCAAAGGTGGTCTTAGAAAGCCAGTCGGTCTACTGGATGGCCTTGGCAAACATATCTTCTTCGATTCTCCACCGTATCCGACAAATTGTTTTTAATTTTTTGTGGAATGGAAAAAAAAGAAAAAAGGGCTTTCATCTGTGCAGTTGGCATCTTATAGCCAGACCTAAGAGATTCAGGGGTTGGGGGATGAGGAACCTTTTTAGCTTCAGTTAAGTTATGGCAGTTACCTCTCTCTTGCGGGCCTTAAAGGTGGATGGATTCTGGCATCGAGTCATTAAATCCAAATATTTCACATCTATATCTATCGAAAGTTGGCTCAGATTAGACTTGGTTTCTCGCTTTAGGGGCTCTCTGAATTGGAAATATCTCACCAAAACTTTTCATTTGCTAGTTCATGGTCTCGCTTGGTGCCCGGGTATAGGTTCCTCGATCCACATAGGGAAGGACCAGATTCTTGGATTGGGATTGTCATCTTATTTGTTGGATGAATTGATTCAAGCACTTAATCACCGTGGTATTCATTTTCTATTTCAGGCCTGTTGCTTACCATGGCTGGGATTTTTTGGTCATAATTGGCTCACTTGCACAGATTTGAACTTAGGAGGGTCACTTGCTACATAATGGTAGAATTATAGAAAGTTTCTTATTAATAGTGGAATTCAATTAACACAAAGACTGGATGCTCTTCATTGGCTTGGAGGAGACCGCTTAGGAAAAATCACAGTAAAAAATGCCTACGAGGTCATAGAATAAAAAAAAACATGTTTTTCTGATTAGTGGCTGGAGAACTTCTATCTGGAGATGGGACTGCCCTTTAAAACTCAAACTATTCAGCTAGCTTCTTGTGGAGAACAAACTTCTCCTATGGAACAACTTGCAACGCAGAGGATTTGAAAGCCCCAACCTTTGTTCCTTATGTATGAATGATTCAGAATCGAACATGCATCTCTTTTTCGGATGCGAATTCACCTGTGGTGTTTGGGTTAGAGTTCCACATACATTAAAATTCACAGGTAATTGGCAGGGTGACTCCATTTCCGATTGTTTTAAAAATTGGATACAACAAATTCCCACTTTCCTCATTTACTAGTATTTCTTTGCTCGATTATCTGGTTAGAGAGGAACATTGTCTTATTTGAGAATGGAATACCTTTTATTCAAAGAGCATCATATATAACTCTATCTTTTCTGAGAGACTTTTGCATGGAGAAGAAACACAAGAATCCAAGGAGACAACTTCTACGAGATGTGACTAGAGATCCCACTGGTTGGTCTGATAGGGTGGTCTATGGTTGGTTTGATGGGGCAGCTTCAACTTCAGGTCAGAACAGTGGTGCGGGAGGAATTATAAAGACATCATATTTTAGAACTTTTAAATGGTATTTTAACTGCGGCTCGGGGACTAACACTAGAGCAGAGTTACTTTGAGCTTGGGCACTACTCACACTTGCTATCAGGATGGACCTATCGGAGATTTAAATTTACGGTGACTCCAAAATAATCATCGATTGGTTATGTGGCAAGGGACAACTTCAGGTTCACAATTTGGAGGGTTGGAAGGAGAGAATTCTCGAACTAACAAGCAATTTTCACTCCATCTATTTTCAACATATCTTTCGTGAATATAATACAACAACTGACAATCTATCAAAACAGGTTCATCAGGCTCAGGGGAAAATTGTTTACTTCCAATGTGTGGGGGAACATGAAGGCCCCCACTTGTCCCTTGAACTTTATTAACTATGTTTTGGTTTTGCTGGGACTTAGTTTTTGTCTTTGAATTAGAGCACACAGGTTGCTACTTTTTTGTATTCTATCTCAGGAAGGTTGATATATTGTTACCATCTCCTCTCTCTCAGTTGCTTTCGAGCACTTTTGTCGAGGTTTCACATTGTATTGAACAATTTATATTTTTACTATATGAATATAAAGTGAATTTTTTTTGTAGAAAAAGAAAAAAAAAAGATCATTTGGAATTGAATACTTCCAAAGTTGGAAGGCATATTCCTTGATCAAATCCATTGGAGGATTGCTTAATGGGAATATAGCATCGTATCAGGTTGGTGACTCTATACTTTAATAAGTCTGAATTATGTTTAATTACTAGCTTAAAAAAAGGTTCTGTCAAAGTTTTGAGCCAAAGCTAAAGGCCAAGTCTAGGGGTTCTAGAAAAGACACGAGGTCTAGATCTCACATTAAAATGAAACATCATATTTATTTTCTGTCGTGACTGAAGGGTCTGAATCATGCTGATGTAACATATTTTTTGATGTATAATATAAGCATCATTTCAAAAAAAAATATTAGTAATACATACTGAAATTTAATAATAAATTATTCTAACGACCACATTCTCCTAAGAGCAATATTGCTTATTTACTTATTCTGTATAAAACTATCATTTCCATTCATTGGTGAGCAAGTCAACCGTTTCTAATGGATTTCAGCATAGTTCTGGAAAGGAGACAGGAACTGTTCCACACATGGTTCTGGCACATGTTGATATCAGAAATCATTTGGCACATAGTAAGAAAAGCACTGATCCCAATAGCTTTACATTCACATCTCAAATTTTCTGTAACCACAGATTGGACAATATTTACAAATATATTTATCCTCAAGCCAAGACAAGCAGAATAGGTGTGCAATGGGCAGAAAAAGTGTGAGACTGAACTCTGAATTTTAAATATTCATAGTTAATGTTACAGTGTAAACAAGACACTAACAAAATTGCCTGCTTCGCACCAGAACCAATGACTTAGAGTTGACACTCAACATGAGACTTCATGAGTTCATATAACCAGAATTAGAACAATTCTGAATAAGAAAAGAATATACCACTGCAATTGGATAATTTCAGTAACAATTCTAATATTTACTCTGACAAAGTCAACAACAATGACAGAACTGAAGGGAAACAAAACATTCAAACCCTTATATAAAAATCAAAGGTGCATAGAAAGAATCGAACCAGCTTTTAAATCAGCTCCAAATATCTGAGGCTTAACCTCGTTTAAAAAATATTGTTTTATCACCTGTTTCATCATAAATTTCCCAGGCAGGCCGCTCTGATTTTTCCCTTTGAATATCTTTCTATACGCCCCTTCAGATTGGCTTCACTATAAATAAGTACTGAATAGGATTGTCAAGATAAATCATTGCTTCATCAGAAAGGAAGCAACCATAACTTCTTAAGAAAAATAATTATGAGAAAAGCACAGGTTTATATTTATCACAAGAAAAAACAATTATTGAGAAATACCTGGAACGCCAAAAATATCAGAATCCAATGTTTTCCCCATTGATTAGCATCAAGACCTTCAATTAACTTTTTTCCTATCAAAATTGGTTTACTGCCATTTGCTGCCACCTCCACAATCTTCTCTACCAAATAAGGAAGCCAAACTGTTCCATCTGAGAGAACCTGTATCCAACAGAACCCTGTAAGGGAAGCAAATGAGACTTTTGAAATATACAGAAGATCGACTGGTTAGCTTGGGTGAAAGGATCATAAGACAAAAAGGTGGGAGGAAAAATCTTTTCCCCACCACTGTTAGTATTGCAACACCCACTGTTCGTATTGCAGCCTCCGTAAATCCGCTCTGCTTGATGTGGGCATGAATCACCTTACCCTCTAGTAGGTAATTTCTTTGAATACATCCTTGCAGAAGACAAATATACATAGCGTAGTCTAAACATTTACCTGTGATACCCAGAACGCCTAAAGCCTCGCTAAAGTGGCCCTATTTATAGAGTGTCGAGATGGTCAAGAGATGTGGGCTCCTTCTTTCTCCTATGGGGTGATCTCCTCTGTCCTAGCTTGCTGTCGATTGGGGTCGGCTGAGTGTTTTTTAGTGTGGGTTCTGAAATTTGGGCACAGTACTGATCATGCATGGGTGGGGTTTGTTTAGTGGGGGTTTTCAAATTTGGGCGGCAAGGGTTTTCAATAGTGGTCAGGTTTTGTTTGCTAATTTTTTATTTTATTTTATAATATATATAATTAATATATGTTTTTTTTTTTGGTTTATAATATATGTTTGGTTTGTTTTTTTATTTTTGTTTATATATTATATATTTTATATAATAATATAATTAATATATTATATTGATGGCGCAATGGTTAAGAACATGAGTTTACTCCCTAGAGGTCATAGGTTTACGAAGATATGATTGCGATGACAATGATGATGATGACGATGAAAATGGCGATGATGACGACAATGATGATGACGTTAATGGAGGACTTATTTGAACCAAATGTACTAGTCCTTCTGGAGAATTAATTTTTCCAACGTCACCTTTGAGGGTTTTCAATACTAGTCTGTATGCAAAGATAATGGTTTTATTTCATTAATACTATGAGTCCACAGTCTAATCTACCATTGGTACAAATTAATGGTCTTACTGCCAGCACATGGATTCAATTTACTTCCCTTGAATATCTCCACTGTTCTGCCTCTGTCAGATGGGGCTATGACTCAACACCAATTGCCAGTGTTGTAGCTAATGCTTATGGCTATGCCAAACCTTTGTAAATAAATCAACCACCACTTGGACAATTACCAGCAGCAGGCTCTATAAACCCTCAATCCATGGCTGACGACTCAAATCCACAACTACCAAGTCTGGCCATTATGCTTTAACTCACAATCAAGCAGGGCTACTCGAATACTCCATCATACACAGTGTTGCTTTGGGCTAAATGCAACAAATCAAAACAACGACCAATGGTGCGGGTGGTGCTTGCTGGGTGGTTTTCTCCTCTGCCTCTGTCGGATTGAGTTTTTCTATCTGAACCTGCCCTAAGAAACGAGCGAACGATGTATGGGGAATCGAGATTGGTTTTTGCTGACTTTTGCGAGGTACCTCCCTCCCACCAACCTTCCTCCCACTAAGTTTATTGACATTATTGTCATTATTTATTATTATTATTATTATCACTATTAATTAATTAATTTGTTTTTCATGTGATGCATTCTTACATTACATAGAATAGAACATTATCATGTCAAGCAATCCACCATTATGAGTTGGTTCGATTAGTTAGTATTTACTGTTAGTGTTTCACATACGAACAAAATATGTACATAATGGTGTTTGACTTGTGCATAAACAATATTATACAATCTGTTTCTCATGCATTTGTTTGTTTCTTACTCTAAACTTCTTACATTGGTTGTGAGGTCTGGTCTGTTGCAGCATATATGTCCCAAAATGCCATGATATTTATGCAAATAAGAGTGTCCACAAAGGCCATGGCTCTCCTGCTAACATAATGATTGAATGGTTGTAGCCAATGGGATGAATATGCATGTTTTCTCAACGTCCCCCTCGTGTGGATGTGGATGATGTGGATACGGATGTGGATGTGGGTGTGTTATTAAAATATATCTTTATGCAAATGGGGTCTCTGCAGAGGCACTGGCCCTCCCTCCTAATCAGCCATTAAAATCTGAAGCCAGGCCTCAGAAATTTGAAATTGGGGCATAGAAAAAGAAAGCCTCGGAGACCAAATCAGGCCTATGAAATTGAAATGGGATTTTCTAAATTTGAAAATGGCCTCTGGAACTAACTTGTTCCCAATATAAGAACTATGGTGTTCCAGACTCCTTGAAATAGAGGGATTTAGATATACCCTGGCCTCAGTATTTGAAATACCACCGCAATAAGACCTTACAAAAATCAACCTTAGAAATCGCTGAAATAGGCCTCAGAAATCATTGAAACCAATCTAAGGTTAACTTGTTCAGAACTTTACTAACTCACTAAGATTATTTCCCGTCAAGGCACTGTGGCACTTGAAAAATCCAGCAACCACAAAATTGAGTACAATGACCTCAAACATTGCTTCAATTAGAGGATTTCGTGTTCTTTTACTATCTATTTTTATAGTTCTCAATATTAAATTTATGATATTAGATAAAGACCTTATGAACAACTGGACGTACAAAAATATTAAATAGAAAAATTCAAATATTTTCCTAAATAAGGCTTAAAGCTCACTTGGATAGTATATCACAATATCTTGAAGTGGAACAAATATTATCAACCATGGCCCAAACATACTACAGAAAAAAGGTTTTTCATATCAACAACATTCTTATCAATTTTGCAGCTCTTAGCTTCTCTAGATGTTGAACCATTTGTAGCTTTGGTGCACAAGTATGTTTTGGAGAGAAATCCTCTCCAAAACATACTTGTGTACCAAAGCTGCCTTGTTTGAGCACCATGTGCAACAGAACACCAGAACAATTGTGTAGGCCTCCTAATTTTCTTCAAAACAAGACATATATACCATCTTAGGAGACAATGTTACAATTAGAAGCTGGATCTCCTGAAATATCTTTTTGCTAGCAAACATTTGTTTGTTTAAGAGCCCATAACACATGTTTGATGGCCAAAATATCCCGAGGCAGGAAACTCTTGAAAGGAACTGCCACAACTGAGTTTATTGAGTTCATTGTGCAAAAGCGTGATAAGGCTCACAGTCTATGGACTCACGGAGATGTTATTGTCTACAACATAAAAAGTGGAATGAAATCCTGTGACAGGAAAATGTTGCCCAAAAGAATGGCATTAAAGCTCACCTTCAAGCTGATAAATACAAAACTTGCGAGGAAAATTTTGAACTTTGCTAATTCCTCAATGAACCTTATATTTCTGATCTTTGTTTCAATGTTCATTTGATCCTGCACAAAAATATGATTAACATATACACTTAACAGTTAAAACTTAATAGCATAAGATGACAATGGCATGTCTAACAAAGAAACAGACTTTATCTCAATATAACAAAAGACCAAAATACAGGAAGTACCATGTAATGTTTTCAAAAAAGTCACTAACAATACCGAAACAGAAGGCCATAACCACATAGCTTCCCTTAATGCCATTAATTAATAATACAAGAAATATCTAAAAAAACAAACCACCAAAGGGGAGAATAATCTACAGATCACTAGAAAGAGTTGATAAAGAAAGAGAGGATGGTATTTTATGGCAAGGTAATTATGAACATTCAATTTTTTTTTTATGACACATGATTCATAATTGTAGCACATGGTATCAGTCAATCATGCCAAAAATGTACAATGAAAAGAAAGGTACCTTTTTATTTATTAAAAAATTGAACTCCTCTTCTAGCAGCTGTAGAAGCATTGAAGCTACATCTTTCATACAAGTCGACAATGTTGCCACCATTCTTGAATAATAAGGCAATAATTCTAAGGATGTCCGAGGTACATTGAATAATGTTCTCACAAGATTTTTACGATTACTTTTTGAATTCAGATAACAAAAGTCTACTTGCAACAAAAATCATAATAGAGTATTCCCATATTCATAGAGTTTCATGTCTCACCAGAAACCTCAAAATATCTAATAATAAGCATGCCACTTACTGTCAACTGGTCAATAAGGTCACGACTAACACAACCTAGAAATCGTTGCAAGAGGCTGTCTAAGTTTGTTGTTTGCACCATCAAGGCTTTTTACTTTATCCTTCTCATTTTCTTTCTCTCCCTTCTTATCAGTGTCTCTCTCCTTCCACTTCTCTTTTTCAACTTCTTTACCCTTTTCCTTGTCTTTCTCTTCTTTGTCCTTGGACTTATCATCAGATGTCCCCTCTCTTGAGCTTTCCAACTCTTGGATTCCATCTGTAGTTTCTGAAACAGACAAAGGACCTTGCTTCGACTCAAACGATAACTCCTGCAGAATGCAGTAAAATCTTAGTAAAATACAAAAACATATAAAGAAATCAAAATATATTACAAGCCCAATGATCCCAGTAATATAAAAGTAATTAGTAATTATATGTAAAAGATCCACCCATGAAGTGACACACATGCATGTGTGTCACTATTCATCATATTATTCTCTACAATGCCATTGAGAGTTTGACTCACAAACCACCCATACCACCATCACAGAAAGATTAGAATAAATCAACAGATTTTCTTACCACTGCGGTACTACAAAGAACGAACTGTTCCTCTAGTAATTTATCATTCATACCATCTTGAGGTTTTCTGCAATGTCCCACCTACTTGATGTCACAAATTTGTATTTGATGTTGTAGTATTTTGGTAATTTTCTGGTGTTGTATTTCCGTCAAACACTTGGTAAATGGGCACAAGTTCCACTATAAAACTCTTCCCTCTATTTGCTGTGACTTATTTCTGACGCAAGAGGTTTGACTAACATGTTACAAGCACGTTCTAAACCTCCTAGATAAACCCTTGTTGCAGTTGTTATAATTATGGGTTGTCATTTGGTTTAGTTTATGTAGTTTTCATGGGATGAGTGAAGTTTTGATGCCCAGTTTCATGTTCATATTACATGCCCATTGCCAAACATTACAGCCATATACCAAGGGAAATTCTTCACAAAAACAACATAACAGTAAGGGAAAGTACCACACAAGAAATCTGATTTTTATTATATATTTATCTGACGTGTTACAACTGGCAATAACAGTGGTAAGGACACCCTCCACAATGAAATAAACTCCAGAAATGCAACAAACAATAAACACACAACAATATGCCCTGGTTGTAAGTGAAAATCTCCTTCGTACCATGGAGAACCCGACCCCCTTTAGCAGATATAGTCTATCCAAAATGGAGAATCGACCCAGCTCCTAGATTGCGCCCTCTATCAGCTTGAATCAGTCCTTGATCAATGACATATAGCCACCACAGCTGGAGTCTTGGTCTACAGATAAATACGATCTCCTCCTACAAAAATCGGCCTCCCCAAACCTGTAACTCAGCCCAGCCATGGAGAAATAACAATCCAGCAAGGTACTCTGTCCTAATAGCAAAAATTGGCCTCTTCCATATGATTTGGTCCCTCACATAAGAAATACCTTCTTCAATAAAAAAAACAGCTGCCACAACCAAATTTCTACCTCAACAAAGATCCAAAACCCTGAAATATGATTAAAATCTCCAGCCAAGGAAAACCAATGAAGAATCCGAGTGATTCCAAAACCTAGTTTAATGTTCATATTACATGCCCATTGTCAAACATTATAGCCATATACCAAGGGAAATTCTTCACAAAAACAACATAACGGCAAGGGAAAATACTACACAAGAAATCTGATTTTTATTATATATTTATCTGACCTATTACAGCTGGCAATAACGGTGGTAAGGACACCCTCCACAATGAAATAAACTCCAGCAATGCAGCAAACAATAAACATACAGAAATATGGTCTACGTGTAAGTGAAAATCTCCTTTGTACCATGGATAACTTGGCCCCCTTTAGCAGATACAGTCTATCCAAAAGGGAGAATTGGCCCAGCTCCTAGATTGCGCCCTCTATCAGCTTGAATCAGTCCATGATCAATGACATATAGCCACCACAACTGGAGTCTTGGTCTACAAGTAAATGCAACCTCCTCCTACAAAAATCGGCCTCCCCAAGTATGTAACTCGGCCCAGCCACGGAGGAATAACAATCCAACAAGGTACTCTATCCCAATAGCAAAAATCGACCTCTCTTCTAGATGATTCGGTCCCTCACATAAGAAATACCTTAAAAAAAAAAACAGCTACCACAACCAAATTTCTACCTCAAAAAATATCCCAAAACTCTGAAATATGATTAAAATCTCTAGCGAAGGAAAACCAATGAAGAATCTGAGTGATTATTTCTCTAGGTTGGCTAGGGTTGAATCTTTCGCTACCAAAACCATTCACAAGCGTTTTGCTGCAAAACCCTTGCAGTCAAGCTACAAGAGCTCTCTCCAATGTGATTAGTAAATAGTGTACAATGCAAAACCCTTGTACAGTTGGTGTTTTTTTGGACAACATACACAAATTTGAGCCCTTTTGTTCACCAAAAACATATATGTGGGAGACTCCATTCACTTCTCTGTTAAATTTGAGTTGAACGATCATACAGGAAACAGCCTTTTGTTGTGGCAATTTTATGTTGACTGTGTGCACCCCAAAACATTGATCATTGCATTCTACTTTGAGTTATGAGCCTGACTGTATGTTTACCATAGCTTTAGAACAATGCATTACCGCCGAATTCTGAGTTTAAAGTATGTGCTGAGCTGAATGGATCTAGTCGGGCGTTGAATCCCTTGTGGTTGAATTAAATAAAAATTTAACCCGACTCTATCCCTCTGGATAGTCGCTACCCTTTTAGAATCCTTGATCCTCACCTTTTTGTTATTATAATTTGGAGTGACACCAAACATGTTGCTCGCTCTTCACCTTGGGGATGAAAGACAATCCTCTTTTTCTCTTTTTGCTCCTTAAGATTGCTTTACTCTTACCTTTCCATAGGATGCGTTGGGAAGCAATGGAACCCTCACGCCTCGTTTAATAAGATTTAACCCTTGTTAGGGTTCTAAGTGGGGTTGTAGTTTAACATTGTATCTTGATGGTTTATTAAGTTTTCCTTCATTTCTTTTCTTAGTTAGAAGGTAATTTAGCTTTGATACCTTATTGTTATTGAAACCTTAGTTATCCTTAAATCTTTTATCTTTCCTACAAGAATTTGTG
>ML780199.1:530719-545193 GCA_009831015.1 Picea engelmannii | reverse complement strand
TCCAATGAAACTAGTCCCACTCAATTTGGATACTCTAGCAAGAAGTTATGATTGTTTTACCTGGAACACCTTCTCGAGACTAGTCAATAGGACTAGTCAGATACCCTATCTTACACAAGGTGTATATACAAATTTAAGATGACCTAGAAGCTGAAATTTTTACCACAGATACCTTACTAATTTATGTAAATGGAATCCGGATTTCAGGGTCTGAAACATTACAGAAAATATTTTATAGAAAAAATTCCACCATGGCTCATTTAAGGATGATTCCATAACCCTATCTTGTACAGGCTGTATCTCCGAAAGTATAAGGCCTCAGGAGATAAATTTTGAACCCAACGTACCTTGATCTGTATAATAAATATCCTCCAAGCCGTTCCTTCTAAAACATTGTAGAAAAAAAAGTTATAGGGAAAATTCCACGGTGTCTCAGATGTAGCAGTGAAACCCCAAGACCTTGAGCTCTGATACCATATGTTAAGAACCAAATATCAATATAGCATAGAAAAACCTCAGAAAAAGTACTCAATGCCTTGAAAAAGAGATAATTTCAGATAATAANCCTCTTCGAGGGGGAAACCTCCTTTTACCCCACTTAAATGTTCAAGTACAAGATGATTCAAAATGAAAATGTCTCCTTGGTATATATAGGAGACTAGGAGGTATAATTAGAACTAATGGCCTAAAGCCGACATAAATAAAATAACATTACTAATACAATATGCCCCAATTAATGGGTAATGGGCCAATATTAGGGCTTAAGAATTCATCACACACATGAAGGTTTCCAGAGCATTACAAAACCCAAATGACATAACTAACCACTCAAACAATCCTTGTTTGGTTTTAAAGGCAGTCTTCCATGCATCCTGTTCTGCAACCTTGATTTGATGGTAGCCACTGTGCAAATCCAACTTAGTGAAATAAACAACATTCTTTAACTGATCAAGTAAATCATCTATATGAGGAAGAGGGTATCGATTTTTCATCGTGATTTTATTTAAGGCCCGATATTCGACACGCATTCACCATGTGCCATCTTTCTTTGGCACCATCACGATCAGAGATTAACAAGGAGATGAGTTGGGCCTGATGACCCCTTGATCCAATAAGCCTTGTGTTGGACAACTGAGAGGGGGTGGGGGGTGAATCAGTTGTTACCGTGCTTAAAAAATTATGCTTATTTTAAACTCTTTATAGAGCACTCAATGACAATCACAATAATGCAGGGAAGTAAGCAATAGAACATTCAACATCAATCACACATATGAAATATACATAGACATATATTTCCTGAGGAAACCCATAAAGGGTAAAAACCTCTTCTACTTGGTATGATAAGTAATCTTTACATTCTGTACATTATCATACATATGAGCTCCAACTCATTATGAGGCTACAACCTCTATTTTGCAAGCTGCAACTTGCTGAGAGCACCAACTCTCTGTTTTCTCTAGCACCTACTAGAAGGAAGCACCAACTCCCTGGTTTCTCTAGCACCCACTAGAAGGAAACACCAACTCCCTGGTTTCTCTAGCACCCACTAGAAGTAAGCACCAAGTCCCTAAATGTTCCAGCACCAACTGGATGGAAGCACCAACTTCCAGTCACACAGGCACCAACCTGTATAACAGAGAACAACAGTTCTCCCTTGCACCACCCTGCCAACCTGGTTTCTCTGTCTGCAACCAGATAGAAGCTACAACTCCCTGTGTTCAAGCACCCACTTGAACCTCTGAGGACAACAGTCCTCCCTAGCACCTCCCAACCACCCTGAAATATAAATATGTTCTACTGAAACTTATTACAGTGATTCAATAGTTGTCATTGGCTTACTAGGCTTATCACTGTTCTGCTATGCTGCTATACTCTCATGTATCAGTGTCTCTTTGCCTGCATCTTCTTGCGCTTTCTGATCTTCTACTTTTCTCTACAAGTGCACCTCAGCCTTATTTTATTGTCTCAGCTATGCATCTCTGTTCTTTGCTTCTGCTTCTCTTTATGCTCTGTGTGCCATATCCCTTCTATGCACCAATCCTCTTCTGTGCATTTCAACTGTTGCACTCTGCCTCCTTCTACACACCTGAATCACTCTCAACAACAACAAATATCTTCTTTGTTCTCCGTTTTTATTCTTTGTGTGCATCTTCTTTGTCCTCCATGCACAGTGCCTCTGAATGCTCTTCACCATGCCATGGTTCTGCTCATCGGGTTGTTCACTGCCACTCCACTTTTTCTCTGCTTTGCTCGCTCAAGCCTAAAAAAGAAAACTGCATCTCGCTTCTGTCTATTCCTCATCTGTTACTCATCTCTGAGTTTTATCTCACTCTACGCATACTGTTGGTCTCACACTGTGCATACTGTAATTTTCCCTTCTTTACAGTTCAACTCATTTTTTCATTCAGAACAACCAACACCACATAGTCACTACGTGTTTCTTTTTATATTCTACAACCCCTTCGGTTACCCTTCAAATCCCTAGAACAAAGCTTCAGCAACTGAAATTCCAACCGTCCAAGAACCATGATTCGGTTTCGCTAACTGAATCATAACTGAACAATTAATCATCAGGAGCAACAATAGCCCTTCGATCAGATTTCCAAGTATCCAACACCGTTGGATTACAAGCACAGGGTCTCGCATTGATTTCACCATTGCACATTTCGTCATTTCGACATTCTGGCATTCCTATGGTGAAGTGTTTTGAGAATCCAACTCCTGGTATCCGAAACATACACCAAAAGGTGTTTTTCACATTTTGGCATTTCGTGATTTCTCATGTCGCGAATTCATGTTGCGAGGCATATTGACTCTCCAAGTCGCGATCTCCGAAATGGATTTTAGTTGCACTAGCTCTTTCCTCCATCTTCTGTAGATGTGACCACTGGCTGTGACCACTGCCTTATTCGAAACTGCATTTCACAATTTCACGAATTTTTTGCGAGTCACTCTGACTCTTCCAACTCCCGATCACGAAATGGAGCCTTGCAACTTGCAAGCTCCTTCCTTCACATTCCCACAGTTGTGACCAAGCATTTATCCATAAAGTGCTTTCACAATTTCGCATTTCGGCATTCCTATGATGAAGAATCTCGAAATAGAGCTTAGCTTCGTGCTAGCTCCTCCCTCTCACATGACCATCGGTGGTAACCACTGCCTACACCAAAAAGGTATTTCAGCATTTTGCATTTCGCAACTTCGGGACTCCTGTGATGAAGAGTCTCGACTCTTGACTCCTCCAACTCCCGGTATCTGAAACTCTGAGATGGAGTCAGATCAACGGTCCACAATCTTGATGATTCGACGGTCCAGATTTTTTCATGATTTCACATATCACGAGTTCTTTCCGTGAGTTGCTTCCTTGACTCCTCCAACTCCCGGTATCCGAAACCCCAAAATGTCATGGTTTCACATTTCAAAATTTCGAGAGGTTAGAGCACCTCCTTCCTTTGACTTTCCAGTCAGCGAAATGTTGATCTGTGACCATGTTTCCTACCCGAAGATGGACGGTCCTCCTAATTTCGGGATTTTGTGAGCCCACTTCTCCTAGGACTTTAAGGAATGTGCAAGTTCTCCTGGATCCAATGATGGTCGGACCTTGCGCTCAGATCTAACGCTCGATATTTTTCCTTCATATTTGCACTCCTCCTGTTTGGATTCAGATCTGACGATCATCAGGAATTTTGAATGGGATCCAATTATCACTGTTTCTCTTCATTGTTACGCTTTTGATCTTTCCATGCCATCATCGTTGCTTATCTTCCTTGCCTGCCTATTTTCCATTGTTGTCTCCCAACTGTAAACATGCCAACGTCGCTACTATTCTTTCTTGTAACCATACCTTCGTCATTGTTGTTCTTGCCATCAATAATTTTAAGCATGCTATCGTTGTTGTTGTTCTTTCCTGTAGACATGCCATCGTTGCTGCTGTTCTTTCCATCAATGACAAGCATGCTCTTCTTGTAAACATGCCAATAATACCCCCCTTTGGCATTGATGGCAACCCTAAACATTTGCACTAATCTGTTTGGACCTCCAACTGTAGCATCCGGTCTGGACCACTCCTTTTCTTGTCCTTTGACATCAATGTCAAAGTTAACATGCTCCCCCTGAGTTGTTGCAGTATTTTTATGAGGTATTTGATATTAAACCAACACATACTCCACCTGACAGGATGGACTCTCTTATTTGAGGCCTGCAGAATATTTGTATCTAAACCAGAGTCTTCTCCTTCTGATTCTTGGACCTGTTCATCTTCAGCTTCCATTGTATCCTCTGTAGAATACTCAATATTGCTCACCTCTCTTACTAGGAATCCTTCATCAACCTTTTCTTGTCATAACTGGATGACTCCCCCTATCACTGTTATCTCTCTACTTCTAAATATTTTCCCCCTTTGTTCCTAAAAGGTTAGCTTTCCTTGACAAGGTCTTTCCTCTTGTTATCTCTACAGGATGTCATGTATATCGTTTTGTAAAACAAAATGTTGTTGTTGAAGATGTTGCTGTCCTACTGACACACTGTGTAATTGTAGCTCGTACTTTTCAAACAACCCTTGGATCTCCCCATTGATTCTCATCAATCTCTATTTCTGCAATTTCATTTTTCTTCCATGATTCTTACAACCAAAGGATTTTATGACCATATACATCATAAGAGAAAAACACTACAAACATTCTCACATCTGCTTTTCCTTTTTACAAATGGAGGACCTGTATCAGGTTTCTTAGGAGCACTGATTTCTACCTTGTTGAGTCCAATACCAGATTTGTCATTTGGTGATCTTCGACTATCCAAGATTTTATCCAGGGTCATGGAACTGTTCAAGAACTTGATTTGGGTGTTTGACTTCTCAACCTTCAAAACTTCTGCTTCCAGCTTATGACATGATTCTTCTCCTACTTCTTCCATGGAATAAATGCTAACTGAACATTTTTTTATTGTATCTGAATCTTCTTCTTTACTTGCAGGGGAGGATTCAACATCAACATTGTTGTTTGTCCTTATGCTTTTGGCCACCACTTTTCCTGAGTTTACATTTACTTTACACTCTTTGGACGTGAACACCTCTTCACTGCCTCTGTCACACTTTTGACTTGTACTGAGAAAATTATGTTTCAGACCATCCACAAGTAGATCGTACTGGGCATCTCAATTAACATTACTCAAACTCACCATCCCTCTATCCTTGATTTTACCTGGTTCATCATTTTCAAGGATCACATTTCCTGTTTTGCTTTTACTTATTGACAGAAGCTTATCCTTGTCTCTAGTCATGTGCTTGGAACATCCACTGTCTATATTCTTAGAGGCCTTTTGTTTTTGAGTTGAAAGTGCTAGACCGCCTTTTTCACTATCTTTCCTTTTCCATGTGCTGGCCTTTCTATCTAAGAACTTTATCCTTGAATCTGCTTTGTAATTCTTCAGATGGAAGTTTGCAGCTTTGTGGCCAAAGTTGTGACAGTTATAGAATTCAATCTCATTGTTCAATAGGTCAAAGTTATTGTTGCAGCATTGTCTACTCCTTGACTATTTATTATTTCTTGACCTCCTCAGTTGCATGTCTCTAGACTTAATTTGGCAATTTGCAATCTGTGATGATTTGTTACTTGGTTGTATCTTTCTTTTTTGTGGTAGATATTTATTCCTTGGAAATATTCATTGCTCATATCTAAGTCTTAAGGAACAATTTACATCTTTGTGACCAAAGTTAGAACAGTAGAAACAATATACATAGAAAAATTATTTGTACCTGGAAAATGGTTGTCTTCTTTGAGCAAATAGATCTCTTCCATGCTGATGATTTCCTTGAGTAGGGAGTGCATTATTTCTTTGTTCTACAGATTCAGTCCGGCACCTTTTTCTTTACTCCTCCTAGGCGGCTGATTGTCTTCCTTTGTTTCTGCAGGTTTGTTGTTGTCATTGGTTGTAGATTTGACAAACTTGATGGGTTCTTTGTTTCTTGGCTGACCATTACTTGATCCCTCTTCATAACCCAAACTAGTTTTCAGATTTGGATTCCTTTGCTGATTCAGAATGGTGGCTAATCCTTCTGAGGCTTTGATACTTGACAGATTCTGATGATACAAGGCTTGAAACTTCTCCAACTCTTTCCTTGTTTTCACTACTTCTCCTTCCAGGGCTTCAAATCTTCCCTTCTTTTCTGATAACTATTGTTTCAGAATATCCTCTATTTTCTTTGCCTCTTCTAATTCCACTTTCAGTAGGGCAAAGTCTTCATCAAGTTTTTTAGTGCCTTTCTTGAATTGTATCAACAATTGTTTTTGCTTTCTCTTCCTAAGTCTGAGTCTGTCAATCTCTTCCAAAGCGCTGATCAACTCTCTTTCCAAGTCAACCACAACTTCTTCATCATCATCATCACTTCCTGTGCTTTTATTATCATAATCCTCTTTGTCCTTAAGCATGAAGTCATTTACCTTATCTTCACAGGAAGAGTCACTATCGGTGTCTTCTGAGGAGTCATCATTGTTTATACATAAACTTTTCTTTTTATCAAATCTTGTGGATTTTTACTTCTCTTCACCTTCAGAGTTCTGGTCCTTCTTCTTGTGTGGACACTTATTTGCAAAGTGACCTATCTTACCACAATTAAAACATTTGAGGGGAAGCTTGCCTTGATATTTTCCTGATCCTTTCTTTAACCTTCTCACAAATTTTTCCTCAATATCATCTAAATCTGAATCAATATCCTTGTCTACTTTAAAAGATGCTTCTCTAGTAATGGATTTATCTTTGTTTATTATTATTTCATATGCAGTAAAATTCCTAGGAGTTGATAGAGGGACAGAGTTTTAATTTCACTTAGTTCTTCTATTGCAGAGACTTTTGGATTAAATTTATCAAGCAAAGATCTTAAAATCTTCTGAACTAAAATTGATTCTTCAATCTTCTCACCAAGACCCTTCATGGCATTCACTAGTTCTTCAACTCTCAGAAAATACTTCCCAATGGTTTCATCTTCTTTCATCTTTAGCTTTTCAAACTATACTCTGTAGGTTTGAAGCTTGGCATCTTTTACCTTCTCATTACCTTCATAACTGCTAATGAGTTTGTCCCACATTTCTTTGGCAGTTTGAAGATGCATCACCTTTACAAACTCAACTTCTGCAAGTCCATTCAAGATAGCATTCATTCTCTTAGCATTAAAGATAAATTCTAACTTATCATCCTTGGAAGCTAGCACAACAGGCTTTATGTATCCAGTCTCTACTACATCAGAAACATCAACACCTAAGGCCATTAGGTATGCTCTCATTCTAACCTTCTAAAAGGAAAAAATTGTTCCATCAAACAGAGGAGGCTTAGTGGCTGAAGTCCCTTCATGACTAGTCATGTTTAAGCTTATAGATCTACCTTTAGATAAAAGGAACCTGCTCTGATATCAATTGTTGGACAACTGAGAGGGGGGGGAGGGGTGAATCAGTTGTTACCGTGCTTAAACAATTATGCTTATTTTAAAATCTTTACAGAGCACTCAATGATAATCAAAATAATGCAGGGAAGTAAGCAATAGAACATTTAACATCAATCACACATATGAAATATACAGAGACAGATATTTCCTGAGGAAACCCATAAACGGTAAAAACCTCTTCTTCTTTGTATGATAAGTAATCTTTACATTCTGTACATTATCATACATATGACCTCCAACTCATTGTGAGGCTACAACCTATGTTTTGCAAGCTGAAACTTGCTGAGAGCACCAACTCTCTGTTTTCTCTAACACCTACTAGAAAGAAGCACCAACTCCCTGGTTTCTCTAGCACCCACTAGAAGGAAGCACCAACTCCCTGGTTTCTCTAGCACCCACTAGAAGGAAGCACCAACTCCCTAAGTGTTCCAGCACCAACTGGATGGAAGCACCAACTTCCATTCACACAGGCACCAACCTATATAACAGAGAACAATAGTTCTCCCTTGTACCACCCTGCCACCCTGGTTTCTCTGGTTGCAACTAGATGGAAGCTACAACTCCCTGTGTTCAAGCACCCACTTGAACCTCTGAGAACAACAGTCCTCCCTAGCACCTCCCAACCACCTTGAAATATAAATATTTTCTATTGAAACTTATTACAGTGATTCAATAGTTTTCATTGGCTTACCAGGCTTATCACTGTTCTTCTATGCTGCTCTGCTCTCCTGTATCAATATCTCTCTGCCTGCATCTTCTTGCACTTTCTGATCTTCTACTTTTCTCTACAAGTGCACCTCAACCTTCTTTTACTGTCTCAGCTATGCATCTCTATTCTTTGCTTCTACTGTGCTTTATGCTCTGCGTGCCATGTCCCTTCTATGCACCATTCCTCTTCTGTGCATTTCAGTTGCTACACTCTGACTCCTTCTACACACCTGAATCACTCTCAACAACAAAAAATCTCTTTTCTGTTCTCCATTTTTATTCTCTGTGTGCATCTTCTTCGTCCTCCATGCACATTGCCTCTGCATGCTCTTCACCATGCCATGGTTTTGCTCATCGAGTTGTTCACTGCCACTCCACTTTTGCTCTGCTTCACTCGCTCAAGCCTCAAAAATAAAATTGCATCTCGCTTCTGTCTATTCCTCATCTGTTACTCATCTCTGAGTTTTATCTCACTCTGCGCATACTGTTGGTCTCACACTGTGCATACTGTAATTTTCCCTTCTTTATAGTTCAACTCATTTTTTCATTTAGAACAGCCAACACCACACAGTCATTGCATGTTTCTTTTTATATTCTACAACCCCTTTGGTTACCCTTCAAATCCCTAGAACAAAGCTTCATCAACTGAAATGCCAACCGTCCAAGAACCATGATTCCGTTCTGTTAACTGAATCATAACTGAACAATTAATCATGAGGAGCAACAATATCCCTTCGATCATATTTCCAAGTATCCAACACCATTGGATTACAAGCACAGGGTCTCGCATTGATTTCACCATTTCGCATTTCAACATTTCGACATTCTGGCATTCCGACATTCCTGTGGTGAAGTGTTTCGACAGTCCAACTCCTAGTATCTGAAACCTACACCAAAAGGTGTTTTTCTCATTTCGACATTTCGCAATTTTGCATGTCGCGAATTCCTGTTGTGAGGCATCTCGACTCTCCAAGTCGCGATCTCCGAAATGGAGTTTAGTTGCACTAGCTCTTTCCTCCATCTTCTGTAGATGTGACCACTGGCTGTGACCACAACCTTATTCGAAACTGCATTTCTCAATTTCGCATTTCGCTAATTTGTTGTGAGTCACTCTGACTCTTCCAACTCCTGATCACGAAATGGAGCCTTGCAACTTGCAAGCTCCTTCCTTCACATGCCCACAGTTGTGACCAAGCGTTTATCCATAAAGTTCTTTCGCAATTTCGCATTTCGACATTCCTATGATGAAGGATCTCGAAATAGAGCTTAGCTTCATGATAGCTCCTCCCTCTCACATGACCATCGGTGTTAACCATTGCCTACACCAAAAAGGTATTTCAACATTTCACATTTCGCAACTTTGGGACTCCTGTGATGAAGAGTCTCGAGTCTTGACTCCTCCAACTCCCGATATCCGAAAATCTGAAATGGAGTCAGATCAACGGTCCACAATCTTGATGATTCGACGGTCCAGATCTTTTCGTGATTTTGCATATCGCGAGTTCCTGCCGTGAGTTGCTTCCTTGACTCCTCCAACTCTCGGTATCTGAAACCCCGAAATGTCGTGGTTTCGCATTTCACAATTTCGAGAGGTTAGAACACCTCCTTCCTTTGACTTTCCAGTCAGCGAAATGTTGATCTGTGACCACGTGTCCTGCCCGAAGATGTACGGTCCTCCTGCTTTTGGGATTTTGTAAGCCCGCTTCTCCTAGGACTTTAAAGAATGTGCAGGTTCTCTTGGATCCAACGATGGTCAGACCCTGTGCTCATATATAACACCTGAGATCTGTCCTCCATCTTTGCGCTCCTCCTTTCTCGATTCAGATCTGATGGTCATCGAGAATTTTGAGTGGGATCCAACGATCACTGTTTCTCTTCATTGTTACACTTCTGATCTTTCCATGCCATCATCGCTGCTGATCTTCCTTGCCTGCCTGTTTTCCATTGTTGTCTCCCAATTGTAAACCTG
Organism: Picea engelmannii; assembly: GCA_009831015.1. Lineage (NCBI taxonomy): Eukaryota > Viridiplantae > Streptophyta > Pinopsida > Pinales > Pinaceae > Picea > Picea engelmannii. Next base: position 535,078 of record ML780199.1, on the reverse strand, counting down.
CCAACGTTGCTACTATTCTTTCCTATAATTATACCTTCGTCGTTGTTGTTCTTGCCATCAATAACTGTAAGCATGCTATCATTGTTGCTATTCTTGCCTGTAGACATGCCATCGTTGCTTCTGTTCTTGCCATCAATGACAAGCACGCTCTTCTTGTAAACATGCCAACACCTTGTACCTGCTTCTTGATCTCTGTCATCTCTACAACTGACATCCTGTACATGCCCACATTAGGAAGAGGAGAATCCTGTTGAAGATGTATTTCATGTTGGATTTACCTCTTAGATGGTAACCCATCTGGTTCTTGGAAAATATCATCATACTTAGAAACAATATCAAATAATTCTTTCTTATGAGAAGGATCACATCCTTGGAAAGCGTCGGATGTTCCGACATCTTTCTCCCTTACGACAATGAGTACATATCTCTTATTAGTGTTTATGAGTCTCTTCATTTTTCATGCACTAACAAGTGTTGTGTTTACCCTCATGTTGTGAGCTCTAACAATATATTCCACTCCCCCCTTAGTAAGGTGGTATTTGTTCTCATGATGAAAGAAGAGTGCTTTTGTATCATAAAGATAAGGACTCCCCAACATTATGCCACATATATCAAGTGATACAACATCCAAATCCACTTCATCAATCAACTTTGAAGCAATAGAAAATATGAACCTGCATTGTTTGGTGACATTAAGTTTTGCTTTATCACATACCCAACCAAGAGGATAAGGCTTTGGATGTGGTTTCATTTCAAGAATCATGTTTTTGACAAGTGCTTCAGATATCAAGTTTACTTGGGAACCTAGATCAAATAATGTATCTATCTTAGTGTGTTTAGATACAACTCTTATATGAAATAATTCATTCCTCTTGCGTTCATCATCATGAGATTCATTATTGGAATTGGAACTAGCATGAAGGGAATATTTACCTTGTACTCTGACTGTTGTGATCTTTCCTTCGTCTCTTGAACCGACACCAACTTCTTGTTGCACTATAGCAACAACTTTTGACTTCCCCTTTCCACCGAATTGTTTCGGTCTCCTCTATGGATGTAGTTTCCAACAATGTTCATCATTGTGACCACGTTTCTTGCAATGAGTGCAAGATGGCTTTCCTTCTTCTCTCTTTACCATGGCAGTCTTCTTTTCCTTCCTTTTAAACTTATTAAATGGATTTTGTGGGAGATTGGAAGGTTTCTTTGTGGGATCTTCATGAACATGCTTTCCCATGTTCTCAAGGTGAGTGGCTTGCACAAAAACTTCCTCAAGACTGGTGGGGTTAACCAATAACAAAGTATGACGAATATAACTGTGAAGTGTGCCAATATACTTCATTAAAGTTTCATAATAATAATCCAAAGAAATGTTTAATGCAAGAGATTTCTTCCTAAATTCTTCTGTGAAACTTTATACAGTTTGACCTTTACTTTGTCTTAAATTTTGTCATTCCATCATTGCTTTTATGTAAATAACCCAATGGATAAAATTGTTTCCTTATCACTGAGTTTAATTCTGACCATGAGGAAAGAAGATTACCACACTTACTTCTGTCCTGAAGTTTTCTCTCCCACCATACGAGAGCGGTGCCTTCCAACCAAAGATAAGCCAATTTCACTTAACTTCCTCTTCATCAATTTGTTGAACATGACAATATACTTCAACCTGTCAGATCCAATTATCTATTTTTTCAGTATTAACATCTCCATTAAACATAGGTAAAGAAATTTTACATCAAGCTTTAATAATGGTTTCTTAAAAGAGGCTTTATGGCTAGAATGATGAGAATGATGAGAATTCTCAGAGGAAGAAGAACTAGAACTTGATGGTGAAGATGGAGGCTCAGGAGGGTCTCCTCCAGCCCCTTGATTTACCAAAGCATCATCATCATCTTGTGCTTCCTTTTTCTTTCCTTTCTTCTTCATCCTCTTCTCGTAGTCTCCATACATTCGTTCGACCATTTCTGACATGCGATAAAAGACCATATGGAAGTTTTTCTCATGTTCATCTTGCTTGTCCTCTTTTGCCATTTTCTTCCTTCGGGATGCACGACCAACTTCGGGATTCAAAGTCTTAATATTTCCTTCAACTTGCTTATGCTTGTCCCTAGTAAGCATTCACACTCAACAATTCATGTCAAAGATGACTGCTCTGATACCAACATGATCCAAGATCTTTTCATCGAAGTTATAAAGAATTGTATTAAATGAGCATAAATTAAAGTGCACCATTGAAGAAGGAAAAAGCTCAATAATGAAGAGACATAAGCATCAAATTTGAACACAAAAACTTGATAACTCAGATTGTCCCTAGTTGACTACGTCTTCGGGTCCTGCTCTCACATGGGTACGCCTTTTTATTAACTCAGCAAAATATTTTCGCAAAATACATAAGTATACCTCATTATGGATTTAAGTTGTAGAATCTTTCCTCAGATAGGAAAACAGACAACCCCATTGAATTCGTGGCGTCGAATTACCCAAAAATGATTGTCTCCACGCCTCAATCCGAGTCTGGCACTCCAAGGCCCAAGATAAACTTTGTCTCAGTTTTAATGCCCTACAACCTACAATTAATTCCCAAACATTGCCTCGTAAACCATGCCCAACAGTACCATCACGCGCATCCTCCTATGCATTGGGAAAATTTCAATTTTTAAATAAAAATTGTGGGAGATATTAACAACAAGGTCGTTTGGCCCAGTGGTTGGCAGAGCTATAGCTAAGGCATATAATGGGGGAGGTCCTGGGGTCAAGCCCGCGTGCCTCCCCTTTTGGGTGTTTGTTGTAACGTATATGAATATATTTAAATAGTGGTTCCACCAAATTTAAACAGTGGTTTAGATTGACTGTTGTTCCATTAGATTTGGTGGGGTTCCGCTAGATTTGGCGGACCCGCCATTTTTTTATTTTTGGAATTTCGTTCTCGGACCCTCATTGGGTATTTTCCCACTGCCACGTGGAAGCCAACCATTGGGCCACACCAACCAACTATATAGTCACCTGCCACGTCAGTGTATGGTCTGCCACCTCATCTGCCACATCAATCAACCACTTCATCGTATGGTATTCCACGTGGTGCTTTTTCATTGGTCCATGGATCAACCCAAAAAAGCCAAAAATGAGTGACACATGGCAGCCTCTGGTACTGCCATGTCACCATGTTGACGTCAACATGACACGTGTCACCTCTTGCTTGTGCCACGTATGTTGTACGGATGCTGACATCATTCATACTAATGCTGATGTTAGCAGTACGGATGTTGACTCATCCCCTATTGACGGGGCTCGGTTGACCAAAGTTTGACTGCGGATATCTTTCGATCCATAACTCCATTTGATGAGCCATTTACGTTGTTTGAAATCTTGCGACGCACTCTTTGCGATGATGCCATTTTCAATGAGTTTTGAGAACTTTGAATTTTTTCCTTTTCTTTGCCTGTTGAGACCATTCTGAGCTTCCTAAATTTCTTTTGCAAATTATGAGTTGTCCTTAGTCTTCTTTAGATCCTTTTTGGATCATTCATGTAGAACTTAGTTCCTCCAAATGATAGTAATGCAGGACTTGGATTTGCCTCTTTTGGAGAATTGGGTTTTGAATCTTCTTTCTCAGAAAAACTCGAAGATTCTTTAGAAGAATCATCAGACCTTTCTATCCTCTTTTCCCCAGATTTATTTTTCCTATATCCCTTTGGTGTAGTGAATGCATCTTCATACACTCTAGATAATTCTTCTTCTGATGAATTATTTCTCTCACTTCTTATTTCTTCAATGGAGAGCTTGATTTCCTTAATGTTTTCTAGAGTAATTTTCAACATTTGCTACTGCTCTTTCAACTGGAGTTTTAGTAGCTTTTCTCTATCTTTTCTAAAACTTTGTCTGTCTTTGTGTTGATCTGGAAATTAAAATACAAGTCTATCGAACATATTTACTAGTTGATGGATTACCAGATAGGACTTTAACTGCATCTTTGTTAGGAGTAGCAACATACCTTAGTAGATCAACCTTTTCTTTTCTTGCATTTCCCTGATTGTATATTTCCAAGTTGGGGTAATTTCAAGCAACCAATCAATCTCCTAGATTGTCTTTTCAGGATCTAGTTTCTGCAAACTTGAGAACATGTAGAAATCAAAAGTGGGTTTCTCACACTCCCAATTTAGTGTCTCTGAATCACTAAATTCGTAGGAAGAGGAGAGAGAATATGAATCATCTCCTGAAAATTCAGAAGGATCTAGAAAAATGACATTTCCATCAACTTCTTCATTAGGAGCACAATAAAATAAATCCCACCACTTGGGATCAAGATCCTCTGCAAAGAGTGCATAAAATTTTGGCTTGTTTTTCTCTCTGGGGCATTGG
>ML780199.1:480855-520300 GCA_009831015.1 Picea engelmannii | reverse complement strand
ACCAGTTGATGGATAGGAGGTCTCATCATGAGCCGACCTATTATGACCATGGGCATGTAGCGGTATGACATTGGCACCTATCTGGTCACCAAACCAGGGTAGTGGCTCTTGGTGGCATAACCAAGAGAAAGGGGGTCTCATCATGAGCCATCCTTCTCAGTTCCATGAAATGTTTGTGGATAACGTTGTCACCTCTGGTCATCAAGTCAAGATGTGGCCCTCGAATTTTCCCTTGAAGCACAAAAGAAAAATATTAAAATAAATAAAGCTAATAATAAAATACAATGAATGGGTTAGGAAACAATTTCATTTATGACAAGGTGCAACTCGACCTCTACAAAGGCACCCACTAGTAATATTTTTCATTTCTCTATTATTACATGCACCCCATGCTTAAATACTTACCCTATGCCACCTCATACACTTACATGACTTGGATTAGATCCCACCTAGGAAACACCCCAAACTTAAGAGAGGTTATCCCAATAGGACACCCCGAGATGTTCTCCAAACCTAACTTGTCAAGTTGCATAACGTCTTTGAACATTTGTCTGGGTTAAGGGGGGTTTGATGCACATGTTTGGGTAATTTAATTATTGGATGTGATTTAAATGCTATGATCCCTATGACTTATGAACCCCTGGAGGGAATACTTTTTGTTGTTGCAGGACCTTGCCCGATGGATAGGTACACATGAGGGAATGATTAGCTCAGACCTTCATGGGGGATTAAATCCCACAGATGGATGTTGAAACTCCAACCAGGGGTAAGAAGAAGTTGAATATTTTCATCGGGAAAAAGAAGGATGTTGCCTTTGGAGGCACCTTGGCAGACCTAGAGCCAGGGGGACCTTTCTCTTCCACATGGACGTTGGCCCTTGAGGGCCCTGGACGTTACCATCATAACCCTAGACGTCATTCATAGCTAGGGTTTTCATTTTGGAGGAATTTATGAGCCTGGTGGCACATGTGGGCATCATCTAGGGCTTCTGGAGGCCAAGCATCCCACATTTCTAGCCCAATGTTCCACCTATGGGCCTCAACATCACCCTAGAAGGGAATGACGTCACCCTTGGAGGCGTCTTTATATGCAAATTAATTTTAATTGTGTCAAATTTGAATTTTATTGTAAAATGGCCAGGTTGGCCTTATTTTGACTTGAAAATTAATTAAATGTCAAAATTTTGTATAAATAAACATAAAGTACTCTCATTTTTAGAACACAACTCACCTCTCACAAGAGGGAGGACTGAAATTTTTTCCCTAAACGGGTTATTGGATGAAATTGCCAAGGCACACTTTCTTGGAGGCTATTTTGGATCATTTCTTGGTAAAATTTTGGCAAATCTAGGGTTTTGGTGCTTGATTATTCTTGATGAAGTAAGTAAATTTGCAATTTTCATTTCATGATAAATGTCTATGGTATGTTTACTTGTCCATATGTAAGATTATGAAATTGCTTGTTTGAAACCCTAGGAGTAAGAAACATAAGGTGCCTCTTTCTTGCTCTTTATTTTGCTAGTTTTGCTTAAGAAGATCTTGCTTAGACAAACTTCTAGAGCCCTAAAGTGCTAGCACTTTAGAAGCTTTGTACAATTCTTATTGCATTAAATATTTTTCAAGAGTCTAAGGATAGGAGAAATCAATAGGGCCTAAAAGTGCCTACACTCTAGTTGAACCTTCTCTTTGAGGCTTGGTGCTTGAGAACTTAAGGCACTACTTCTCAAGCTTCCACCTTGTTATCTTTTAGACAAGTATAATCATTATTACTCTCCAAGTTAATGTGTTGATATAATTGACTCCATAAACCTTAAAGGCACTAGTCTCTCTTTTGTTGGAAGGTTCATCAAACACTCAAACACTATTCTCTTAAGCTATTACTAATTAAATCTAACACTACTTTAGCTTAGATAACTAACTTTCTTGTTGTTGTTATAAAAAATTTCTACAACCATCTTATCGAAGAAATTTTTCTACATAATTGACTTTGAATGCTAGCTAAACACTTCACAAGTTTCTTATGACATTCGATTATCATTCTTCTTAGTAAATGCTATCTTTTCATTGTCTTTTCAAGAAATTATGAAGAGCTTTTATTGCAACTGTTACAATTTATTAATTACTATTGTAAACTTATTAACTGTTGCAATTTTATATCAGCGAGCACTTATTTTCATTGTCCATTGTCTATTGAGATGTTATTATCATATTTGTACTTGGAATTATTGTATATGCATGCTATATTGTCTTTTTTCGGGCATGCACATCAAGCACTTCATTAAATTCATCTTTTAGAAATAGACTTAGTGACTTTGGTAACCAGTGAGAGGGGGGAATATATCTTGACCATAAACCTAATTTTCCATCCCTTTAGGTTACCAGGGATGACACCCTTGGGGTAGACCCTGCATATCCCTAAAAAGTGGGGATTTCCTATTAAGGTGACAGTGATATGATATCCTATTTGTTATGCCAATATCCCTTACTTGCTTTGGGATTTGAGCAAGCACAAATTGTACGATAACATGAAAAGCATCATAAGCGGGGTACATCACAGTCCTTCTCCTTCTCTCTTTTTCGATCGAAAAAATGAATTTATAGGAATGGTAGTGTCCAAGTGTAATTTTCTGTCTTGGTATAGGGGTCTGGAATCCAAGGGAAAATTCACCTGTCTGCAGGAGAATATTTCTGTAACAAATGTGTGGTAGAAGAACTACAATAAACCATTCTTGATGTTGTTGAGCAAGGATCTAGAATGTCATTCTATCCATTAGATCCTTAAAACATTGGTCATAATCCCAGACTGATTCAATCTACACCTGTTTAATTTCCTTCAACTCTGTAATGTACCGTGACTCATACTTTGGCTTCTTGAACTTCTTCAACAATGCTTGTCTAATTTATGCTAAAGTCATGGCTTGACCTGTAGGTGCGATACTCTTTAGTTTCATGTACCAAAATAATGCGTGGCCTATAAAGGTGGTTTCCAATTGCGCAATCTTTATGACCTCATCCTGGACATTCTTTGCAACCCAAATTGTCTCACAGATAAATAGATGTTGTTTTGGGTCCTATGACCCAACTCCCTAGAACTCAAGTAGTTTGAGGGTGTTTTCTACCCCTACCATGTTTCTTTGTGTAGTACCTCCCCTAGGTGATGTTGGTTGACTTTGACTACACACGTCTTCCACTACTATGTCCGCCCTTGCTAACTATGAGTGCTTTTGACAAATACTCGAATGTAATTTCTGATCTAGGTGATTAACATAGGGTCATGGAATCAACACAAGATCCCATCTTAGTAGGATTTTTCGCCTCTTATATTATCGGAATAAACTGAGAATTATCTTCCTCTCCTTCTATGTACGATATCTCTATGATCTGGATGATTGAGCAAGGTTCTCTCCACCCAGGCTCACTTCGTGTCTCTCCTTTCTCAACCCTAGTATTTCTCTTCTTGTCCCTTCTTCTACTGGTAAAAAATCCTAACTCGTCTTCTTCTTCTTATACAACCTCTTTAGTTTTATGTAACCTCAATCCCTCCCTTCCTTCATTATTTCCTACCTTTAGACGATCCTCTTATATTCCCTCCATTCCCCTATGTGCGCAAATCCATTAAAAATCAAACTCCATTGTCATCACACACTTATCGCACAACACCATCTTTATCCACGTACACAACGATTTCATGAACCTTCCACGTGGACCTTTGAAGAAATCCCTCTTTGCAACACTGTATGACTGGGTACAATCCACTGCAAATTCTATAATATAACCTCCCAATATATTGTCCAACCATAAATCAACTACACCTGAAGTTTTATTACTTACAAAATTCAACTGACTTATTAACTCGGGAGTCTGTTTCCTCGGTGTTGTGGTTCGGTACCTTCCAATATTCTCCACTAATATTTCTAAACACACAATAGAATAATCAGAAATTCGCCAAAGAAAATATCATGTAGCTCTATGTACACATACCTTTGCATTCATTGCTCATCACTCATCAGAGGGTTTTTATTCTCTTTTCGAGAAAATTCTCGTTCGTTTCCTTTTGGCCATTCTGATATTTCTTTCTTTGTCGGCCTCCAAAACATTCCCTCAATCATAGATTCTGGGTCTCAGTAACAAAACCATTTGTTGGCGCGTGGTTATAAGATCCTAGGTTCAAGTTATCTTAACCAACAAAACCTTTCAGACACCAGCCCTTTCAGCACCACCTGCATATCACCGGCGAAACAAAACCAATATAAACCAATTACTGTAAAATTCATATCTATTGCACAGTGATCATGTAAGAAACAGATCTAATCTAACATGCATAAGATAATATTGATGATCAATCACATAAAATACAAGTAGACACAGTGGTTTAACGCGGTTCACCCAACTTTGGGATATGTCCACAATTACTGGCTTCTTTATTATTCTTGTTGTAATCATCACAGGCTTGTGTACTGTGCTTACAATAGATATATTGTGCTATCTCTCTCTCCATTTTTCCTAGACGCTCTGTAGTGAAAGCCTCTGTTTTCAACTTCTCCCTAACATTCATACATAGAATCTTCCATTCTCAATCTACTCTCTCACTCTCCTCATGATAGAACACAAAACATAACATACCCAACACACTTCTCATAGAACCCCTAATATGATCAATCCATTACATATTTATATATAAATTATAGGTTTCAAAACCCTACTTTTCGTATCCCAAAAACCAAGTTACATCTTTTTCTGACTCATGACAACTCGTGTTGACTCGTTGTTCAAGGTTGTTTTTCCTGCTTTTACGTATGCATGTTGCTTTTGCACTTCAATTGTTGTTCTTCCTGCTTTTAGCATGTCAAACTTCTATCCTTCCTTTTTGTCTGCTTTCTTCTCTTGATTTCTTCTCTACTTTATTCTCCTACTTTATTCCCATGATATATTCTCAGCTAAGTATGTTCTTACTACACACTATACTCCAACATGTACCTCTATTGCACACTCTCGAGCTTGAATGTGCCTTTGTTGTGTACTCCATTCCTGCCTTGTATTCTTTTTTTTTCTTCTATGCATGTCTTCCATACTTAGGATTTTCATGAAAAATCTATCCAAAATGCCTATCCAATAGAGGTGTTGCAAGTTTTTCATAATTTTTACCAAACTTGCGATAATAGCTTGTTAAACCTAGAAAATAATGCAATCTCTTGAGATTTTTGGGGCGAGGCCAATCCTTCATAGCTTCGATTTTCTTGGGATCCACCCTTACACCATCATTTCTTACAATATGACCCAAGCACTCCACTCCCGAGGTGCCAAAGGCACATTTAGATTGTTTGAGGAAAAGTTGGTGCTGAGAAAGTATATGGAGAAATTTATCCACATGGGCAAGATGGGTTGTCCACGTTTTACTATAGATGATAATATCATCAAAGAAAACTAAGACAAAACTATGGAGAAAAGGACAAAAGACATGATTCATGATACTTTGCAAAGTGGAGGGGGCATTACATAGGCTAAAGGGCATGACCAAGAACTCATAGTGACCCTCATGAGTTCGAAATGTAGTCTTGGGAATTCCTGCCTCTTTCATATGCATTTGATGGTAGCCAAAATCAAGATCAATTTTAGTATAGTATTGAGTACCACTTAAGTCATCTAATATATCATCAATGCCAATAATGGGAAACTTGTTTTTGATGGTGAGTTTATTGAGGGTAGGAAAGTCTAGACACATGTGCCACGTGCCTTCTTTCTTGAGGACCATGATCATAGGAGAAGAATAGGGGTTGGTGCTAGGGCAGATGACAACCACATTGAGAAATTCTTGAACATTTTTCTCAACTTCATTCTTCTGGGCAAATGGATGATGATAGGGGCGAACATTGGGAGGAAGACTTCCTAGAACTACAGGAATGGAATGATCATGAACACCGTGGGAAGGGGGAAGTCCATAGGGAGTGGAAAAAATAGTTTGGTGTTTGGAGAGGATAGATTGGAGGTCAGGATGCATAGAGGGTGCGTCCAGTACTTGAATGGAATGGATTTAGGAAATAATGCCCGAATGACCATATTGAGGAGATTTTCCATTCGATGGGAATTAATGATCTCAGTGGAGCCTGTTGTGATGCCTTGGAACTTAAATTGTTGGCCTACCTATTGGAATTGCATGGTTAGTTCCTTAAAATCCATGAGGATGGGACCGATAATGTGTATCCATTCCACACCTAACACAGTGTCACAACCACCCATGTCGATAACAAACATATGATATTTCATGATGTACTTACCAACTTGGATATGGAGTACATTTTCACAATGCCCCCCACATTTCATGGAAACACCATTGGAAATCATGATTTGAAAATTGTTGATGGAATAGATATAGAAATTGGTTTCTTGAACAATGCAACGATGAATGCAATTATGGGTGTTTCCATTGTCAATTAGGATAATGACCTTCTTATTCTTAATGTAGCCAATTAGCTTGAGGGTTTGGGGAGAAGTGAAGCCATTGAGGGAATTCAATGAAATGGTCGGTTCAACTTCTAGTGGATCAGATGATAGAGTGAGATCGGTTGGCTCGGGCAGATCTGCCATAGGAGGAGTCTCTACCTATTTGTTAGAAACATCCTCAAAGATAGCCATAAAAAAACTTATGTTCCTTACACTTATGCCCCGAAAAATATTTTTCATCACAATTATAGCGAAGACCCTTGAGTTGGTGTTCAACCATTTCTGCCCGAGTTAATTTCTAGATCTTGAGAGGGGTGGGATGAGGGGAAGTATTGGGAGGGCGAGGAAGAAAAGAGGGTTTCTGGTGCTTGGAAAAGACAACTTGTTGTGCTTCCTTGGCACATTGAGTAGCTTCCAACCAAGTTTGGGGGTGAGTCATGAGGACCTGGGTTCATATTTCATCCTTGAGGCCACTGATAAAGCATTCTCGAAAAAAGGTATCAGGCATGTCCTTTGTTTTGAAAGATAACTTCTCAAATGTGGCGATAAACTCTTCCATGGCAGCAGACTATTTCAATTAGTTCAAACAACCCAGGGAGTGTGTGTCGATGTCAAAGCGTTCATAAATTTCAGCCACAAACTATGTCCAAGCAACATATCCTTGGTATGATTCTATATTCCATTACCACCATTTCCAAAGTTCAGGATCTAGATAGAGGACACCATAACAAATTTTGGACAAGTCATCACTGATGCCATGCAAGGATAAGTAATGTTCCATTTGAGTGACCCAACTGGTGGGATCTGATCCATCAAATTTGTTCACCTCCACTCGTGGAAGACGAAGATCACGATGAAAGGGGTTGGACTGAAAATGTTGGGAATTGGAGGAAGTCATACCTTCTAGGTTAGAAGGTTGTTTAGATGAAGTATGGAATCTAGGAAATGACATTTTTTCCAGGACCTTGGCAGCAAATGATTCAACCTGGGAATTAAGGTGGGATGCAAGCTGGCTGGAAAGGTGAGAATTGTTGTCCTTCTTCAATTCCTCTTTCATGTAGTCCATTTTGGCATCTATGTGGGTATTGATGCAGTTTTCAAGTTCCTGGTTGCAGGTGTTGGCCATGGTGAAGTAGAAACACAAGAAGAGGTGGGAAGGAAGGGTGTCAGAAAAGGGCAGGTGGGTCCACGGAAAAAAAAATTACAAATGATAGATACCACTGTGATTAGTGTGAAAAGGGGAATCCAATGGGATAGGTCCCAAATGGGAGGGGGGTCGGGACCACAGGAAAAAAAGGATTAAAAATGAGAGGTACCATGATGATCAGGACAAAAAGAGGATTCCAATGGGATAGGTTTCAAATAAGAGTGTAGGAAATCCCCAGACTCTACGGAGTTATACTCTGATCTAAATAATACTAAAATTTTGAAATGCCCAAATTCTTAACAAGAAAAAATGTGTAGTAATTTCGTAGCTAGAATGCAGGAGGCAAGGTTGCACAACAATAAATCTTGTATGTTCCTTGTTTGTTTTGTTTTCCTCCCAAGGGTTAGGGTTTTTCAGGTTTCCTACAGATAAGGGTTTTCCCTGTGTTATAGCTCTCTAATATACATGCAGGGTCGAACAATAGTACTCGACCTAATATCTCATGTATTAGAAAAACAAGATCACAGAGCAATAAAATAAAACAAATGCAGAAATAAAACACATAAGATACACAATACAATAGAGACACATATATACGTGGTTCACCCAGTGTGGGGTAATCTCACCAAAGAAATTGCCAAGTCCTTCCTTTATTGTTATCCAACAAAATGAAGGGATACAACCTACAACAAACCCGTTGTAACTTCCTCTTCTTTCTGTCACAGTACCCTCTCTTAGAATACAATATTCACTATGATCCCTAGCCACAATACATTTCCCTCATAAAAGAGGGTTGCCTTCTAGGGAAAAAAAAACTAACATAACTTCTACCATTAGATCTGCGACCTTATAATTAACGGTCCAGATTTACAATGAAATTACAATATACATTTACAAGGTAATTTTTCCTTCGGGGGCTTCTCGCCCGAACCCCCGTCAAGAGCCCGCTTGCCCCCAGATCCCACATGGGGGGTAACCCCCCCTACACTCCCTTGTGTGGATGAGTGTACATTCTTCTGGGGTGTAAAGTATTCATGGGGTATAAACACGACTGAAAACAAAGACCTATGAATCAGAAAGATAATCAGGCTCCACAACCAACAATATCCCACTTGGACACTGATCTCAACAACTCCATCATTGTTGTATCTACTGGAATATGAACCTTCTTGGACCTGGAAAATTTCTCATCTTCACCTTCATGCTTGAAGACCAACTGAAACTGAGCAAGAACTCAGTTTCTCCCTGGCTACTCCCTTTGTTAACATGTCTACAGGATTCTGGCTAGTGTGTATCTTTTCCAACTTCAAATGTACATATTCCAAGACGGATTGTATGAAATGGTACCTCAAATGTATATTCTTAGTCTTCGAATGGAAGGCAGAGTTCTTTGCAAGATGAATGGAACTCTCACTGTCATAGTACAACCTGCTATTCTCCTGCTTCTTTCACAATTCCTCCATAAACCTCTGTAACCAAATCATTTCTTTACTATCCTCTGTAACAACAACATACTCTACTTCTATTGTTGAAAGAAAAACAACCTTTTGTAGTTTCGAAATCCAACTTATTGTTGTTCCACCTATAGTAAAAACATACCCTGTGGTGCTCCTCCTGCTATTTTTATCACCTTCTATATCTGAATCAACATATCCCTGTAGAAAAGTGTCTGGACCTCCAAAACATAATGCATGAGTAGAAGTACCTCTCAAATACCTGATAATCCACTTTACTTCCTCCCAATGTTCTTTACCTGGATTGTTCATATACCTACTCACAACTCCCACTGCATGTGCAATATTTGGTCTTGTGCAAACCATCGCATACATCAGGTTGCCAACTGTTGATGAATTAGGGACCCTGTACATGTATTCTATCTCCTCATGTGTCTTGGGACACATTTCCTTATTTAATTTTAAATGGCTGGCCAAAGGTGTACTAACTGGTTTTGCATTCTGCATTCTAAACCTCTCCAACACCTTCTCTATGTACTCACCCCGAGACAATGCCAATTTGCGATTTTTCCTGTCTCTTGTTATTCTCATACCAAGGATTTTCTTTCCAGCACCCAAATCCTTCATTGCAAATGAATTAGATAATTTCTTCTTGAACACATTTATATCCTGCATATTAGACCCTGCAACAAGCATGTCATCTACATACAATAGCAAGATAATATAGCTTCCATTTTCTAGCTTTTTAAAATAAACACAATGATCAGAATGACATCTACTATAAGCTTGTTCTGTCATAAACCTGTGAAACTTCAAATACCACTGCCTTAGAGCTTTCTTTAGGCCATACAAGCTCTTCTTCAACCTGCATACCAAATTCTCTTTCCCTTTGACCTCATACCCCTGTGGCTACTACATATAAATCTCTTCCTCCAAATCCCCATGAAGAAAAGTTGTTTTTACATCTAACTGTTCAAGATGCAAATATTATACTGCCACAAGACTTAAAATAGTCCTAATTGAAGTCATTTTAACAACAGGAGAAAATATTTCATCAAAATATATACCTTTCTTTTGTGCAAACCCCTTTACAACAAGTCTAGCCTTGTATCGCTTTTTTCCTCCATCTTCTTCTTTCAACTTGTAAACCCATTTATTCTGCAATTCTCTTTTTCCTGCAGGCAATTGAACCAAGCCCCAAGTATGGTTATTTACCAAGGAATCCATTTCTTCTTTCATTCCTTTCTCCCACTTCTTTTTGGTGTCTACCTGCATTGCCTCTTCATAACATTCTGGTTCACCAGAATCAGTTAACAATAAATAATACAATGAAGGAGAGTATTGTTCAAGGGGTCTACTTAACCTGGTAGATCTTCTAACAATACTTGTAGGAGTTTGAGGTACTTGCTGCTCCTGGTTGTACATTTTGATTTTTTGGTTCCTTTGAAATTTCATTTTTAGTGATCTCATCAAGCACTGTGTATTCTAGTTTTTCTTTTTCCTGTTTCTTTCCTTGCAACTGATCTTTGTACACGACCTTCTCATTGAATATGACATCTCTACTCCTAATGATTTTTTTATTTTCATAATCCCATATGTGATAACCAAAATCATTAACACCGTATCCAATAAAGGTACACTTCTTGGATTTTGCCTCAAGCTTTGTTCTATTTTCTTTATCAATATGGACAAATGCTTCACAACCGAAAGTCTTAAAAAAAGAATAGTTTACATTTTTACCTGTCCATGACTCCCATGGAATTATACCATCCAAAGAGCTTGAAGGTTCTCTGTTTATTAATTAAACATCAGTATCTACAACATCTTCCTAGAACTGTAAGGGAAAACCATCATGCAATCTCATACTCCTTGCGCGCTCCATGATTGTCATGTTCATCCTTTCTAACACACCATTTTCTTGTGGTGTTCTTGGAACTATCTTCTCTCTACGAATCCCATGGTATGAACAGTAATCATCAAACTCCTTGCTGCAATATTCACCTCCATTGTCTGATCTGAGATACTTCAACCTTTTTCTTGTCTTATTCTCAACCAAAGCTTTCCATTTCTTAAAAGTATCAAAAACATCATATTTTTTTCAAATGCAATAAACCCAAGTTTTTATAGTTACAACATCAATAAAAGTAACATAATAATGAGAGCCACCAAGAGATGATACCTGAGCTGGTCCCCATACATATTTATGCACAAGCTCTAACCTTTCACTCTTCTTTTCTTTTCTGACTTTGAGAAATATGACTCTCTTATGTTTTCCATAAACACAATGCTCACAGAAGTCCAAATCAATTTGTTTAATATCTGGCAACAAATTTCTTTTGTGAAGTATGTGCATCCCCTTCTCACTCATGTGTCCAAGCCTATGACACCACAGTATTGTATCCACTCTTGTAGAAGCTAAAGATATAGAAGAGCTAGTATTACCAATACATAAATACAATGTACCTACCTTCTCTCCTTTTGCTATCACCAATGATCCTTTGGTTACCTTCCACACATTATCTATAAATATGGATATACAACCTTCACTTACCAACTATTCTATTGAAATTAGATTTTTCCTTAGATATGGAACATGTCTTACCTCTTTCAAAAACAATTGGTTTCCATTGCTTTTCTTTATTTTTACCTTTCCCATTCCAACAATTTTGCATGGTGCATCATCACCCAAATGAACCTGTCCAAAATCACCTTGAACATAATCTAGAAATTTTTTCCTATGGGTTGTGGCATGAAATGAATCCCCTGAATCTACCACCCAAGATTATGAAATATTATCTACAGAAAGAATCAAAGCATCTTGTAACACATCACCTATTACTTTTGCTTCCTGAGTTTTCTCATGTTGTCCATCTCTTTGTTTCTTTGGAGCTCTGCAGTATTTATTCATATGTCCTTTCTTCCCACAATTCCAACACTCTATCTTTCCAAGTCTGGATTTGGATCTTCCCTTCCTAGAATTCCCATGGTTCCCCGATCCCTTTCCTCTATCCTTTTGTCTTCCCCTGTTCTCCATGTTCAATGCATTACCTGATGTCTCACCTGTTCTTTTTTGTTGCATTTCCTCACTAAGGATAACACCAACAACATCATCAAATTTTAAAGTATTTGAACCAGAGACAGGGTTACTTACAACCATGACCAAGTCGTTCCATCTTTCTAGAAATGAGAACAATATTAGAAGAGACATGACCTCATCATCAAAGTCCAGTTTTACAAAACTTAATTGATTAGTAACTGTATTAAATTCATTTAAATGATCTGCAATAGACCCACCTTTTGACATATTCATATTAAATAATATCTTCTTTAGAAATACCTTATTGGACGCCGAGGGTTTTTCATACAATTTAGCCAATGCATCCATCAAATCCTTTGTTGTCTTTTCTTTCGAAATATTGAAAGCCACCAATGTTGCCAGGCTCAGTCGTATTATTCCTAGAGCCTTTCTGTCAAGAATCTCCAATTATTCATCCTTCATAACCATCGGCTTCTTTGCTATTCCTCCAAATGGTAGGAATAGATCCTTCTGATATAAATAATCTTCCATCTGCATCTTCCATAACTGGTAGTTTTGGCTGTTAAATTTCTTGACCCTAAAATTTTCATCTTCCGCCATTGCTTCCACTCGAACCATGAACCCTCTTTTCCTAGGAGTTACCTTTCACTCTGATACCAGTTGTTAGAAAAATAGGATCACAGAGCAATAAAATAAAATAAATGTGGAAATAAAACACAGAAGATACACAATACAATAGAGACACAGATCTACTTGGTTCACTCAGTGTGGACCACGTCCACCGGAAAAATTACCAGGTCCTTCCTTTATTATTATCCAACAAAATGAAGGGATACAACCTACAACAAACCCATTGTAACTTCCTCTTCTTTCTCTTACAGTATCCTCTCTCAGAATACAATATTCGCTATGATCCTTAGCCGAAATATATTGCCCTCATAAAAGAGGGTTTCCTTCTAGGGAAAAAACGCCTAACATAAATTCTACTATTAGATCTGCGACTTTATAATGAACGGTCTAGATTTACAATGAAATTACAATTTAAATTTACAAGACAATTTTTCCTTCGAGGGATTCACCCCCAAACCCCCATCTGGGAATGCTGTCCCCCGAACCCCCGCCGAGGGCTCGCTTTCCCCTGGACCCCATTGGGGGGGTAACCCCCCCTGGATGAGTGTACATTCTTCTGGGGTGTAAAGTATTCATGGGGTATAAACGCGGCTGAAAACAAAGACCTCTGAATCAGGAATATAATCAGGCTCCACAACCAACATCATGGCACTAACTAAGGAGGCTAGACCGTACCCTTAGTCGTACTAACCAATTACCCAGGTACTAAAGATTATCTTCCCAAGTGTTGTTCTCGGTGGCACTATAATAGTTAGGCAACCGCTCGGTTGATCTATAGCAGGTTTCAAGATACCTAGGAAAGTTTGTATACATGTGTTGTCTAATGTGCTACCACTCGAAGGGGTACCAACATGGGTTACAAGGGTGTCCAACAATGTGAGCTTAAAAACCTCTTGTATTTCCTATGTGTATGCTTCCCTAACAATGGATTTAAGTGTTGAATGACATATCACTATAGTTTTAAGATGTCTGAACACGTCTCTACCCTGAAAAAAATTAACCCACAATTCCTGCTAAGGAAAGTGCTCTTATGCCACTTGTTAGGTACCATATCTATTATAATAGAAAAAAACAGAAATACTACAGAGAATAATGATGGAACATCAAAATATAAGAAACCACAACACCAAAAGAATACCTTTATTGATATGAAACAATGCTCACTTGCCTCTTCGTGGGGGTAACCTCCAATAAAGAAATGCTCTATTACAATAATTCTCAAGACAATAACTTATCGTTCCTCCTACTCTTATTTATACTAATTCTATATTCTAAAGATCATTCTAGAGGAATATCCTTCTAGAAGCGGAAGCTTCTATTAAGTTTTCTTACATTGACTTGTCCACATTTATTAAATAAGACTTATTAACTAATGTTAACCTTTATTACAGGGAAATATATTATTGCACCTATGTGAGGGGTTAGGGAGGTTAGGTCCCTAACAACTTCCTTGAGAAGGATTCAATGGATAGAGTTGGGCAAGATTCTCTTGGGATGATTTTGGGGAAGTTTGGAAACACAAGTCTGTTGGAGGCATGTGTGAGGTAGAACTGAAATCTATGAAGTCTATGGAAATGAAGAGACAACAAGTCTGCGGTTGAGGGAACGTATGAGGTTGCGGAGATGGTTGAAAAAGAGAGAGTCTCAGTGTGACAAAATTGTTTATGAGTGTCTTGGTGAGGTGAGGCAAGTCATGTGACTATGTCGAATTTGTAAACCGAGTTGATAGTGGTCTTATTGTAACTGTTTCACAATAACAAAGACTTAGATGGGTGTTAGGCGTGATTTGTATCACTCACACTATATCTATATTTCTCTTTTTTGTTTCATTGTTGTTCTCTTGGCTTCTCATGTTCATGGCTGTATACTTAAATATGACTAAGAGTTAAAGTTGTTAACAATTGTCTAAGTATACAAGAGTTGCACTAGAGTAGAAGTGTGACTCGTCGGTATCCTAGAAAGGAGTATGGGTATGCTCTAGGTGAATATGTGTAGTCCAGACAAAGTATCCTTAGTGTTTCCGAGCAACCAAGTGATAAACATCGTGGTGCCTCATGCCCTCAAGAGGTGTATGATCATAAGGCACATTGTGGGGATGTGACAACTATGATTTTAAAGAGAATTCTTATATTTTCCTTTTACTTAATAGTAGTTTGGAATATTTTTATATTTTAATCATGTTTTTAATTATTTTCTTGATTTAGTAATTGCCAAACATAAAGGGAATGATATGGTAGTCATAATAATGTACTCATAAATTAATTTTTCTTATTAAAAATAGAAGCTCTTTTTTTTTTTAAATTGGCTAATAATTATAAAATTCATGAAGTTCTTTTACGGAATAGCTCATAAATTAGAAGTTTTTTATTAAAAATAGAAGATTTTTTTTTTTTTTTTTAATTTGCTAATAATTATAAAATTCATGAAGTTTTGATAGAATTAATGTGTGAAATAAATAATAACATGTCGTTAGACACTCTGTTCGAGAATTTTTGAGACTGTTAGAGCTTGGATATTCTTGGAGACTGTTAGAGCTTAGATATTATCAGCTCTTGAGTTGTTTTCATATCCACATTTTTAGGAGTTTGTTAAACCTAATTGTCTTCCTATAAATATACATTGTTTCTTATCAATAAAATAAGTGTGTGAGTGAGATAGTTTCATCTCCTCTTGTGTGAGCAATGTTATGATTTTTTTCTGCATCTCTGATTTTGGTATCGGAGTAGAGGTTGAACAAGTTCTTTCCCAGGAGTAGTCAACTAAGAGATTGAGTAGATCATTTTTGTTTACCCTATTAAGATATATAAATTGTGTTGAGAAGACCATGTGCAAGCATCGCTATTGAAGGAGGAGCTCCCTGTTTGAGAGACATTGTTAAGGAATAATTGCATCATGTAAGAATTTGTGGAAGATAATTTTGCATGAAAGAGAATTCATGGAGGAGCCCACACAAAAAGAATTGTCTATGAGGAGTTGTCATGCTAAAGAATGATTTTCCTATGAGGAGGAGTCATGTGTTGAAACATTTCCAGGATTTGTTGTAGAGTGAAAGAATTGCAACCAAGAAGATATCCCACACACAAGAGAAGGGGACTTGATGTCCCATGCAAAAGAGAATTGTATGTTGGTTCGTAAGTAGTTCATACACTGACATCTTGAGGTTTTTGAAGTGTTTTTTAACAAATTTTTTTGGAGTTTTCCTATCATAAAGAAGAAGAGCAGTCTTGAAGCAACAACAACAATCATTTGTTGGAAAAAAAAAGAAGGTAAATGCCAAAGATAGCCATCTGAGATTTTTTTTTATTTAATTCATCTTGAAGGTGCAAGAATATTTTTTTGTGTTCAAAGAAGTCAAATATTTTGATGGATTCTTATTTAAATGAATAAACTAAGCTAGACAGGGAAAATCATGTAAATTAGAAGTTTAAGATGAAGAATTTAATGGAAGGATATAATGTTTGGTCGATTTCATCTAGAGACGAAGCCAAACCAATATCCTCGATAGTGTTAGTTCAAGATTGGGAGAGACGAGAGACCAAAGAAAAGGTTCTCTTGAGAATTTCTATGAAGGAAAGCATCATTCCTCATATAAGAGAGTGCAAAACGTCCAATGAAACATGGGTGCTACTTAAAGGATTGTATGAGAGAACAAATAGAAATCACATGATGTTTTTAAAAAGAAAGCTTCTCTCAATAAAAATGGAAGAAAAATAATAATTAGTAATTCTATTTCTAGAATTAAAGAGCTCAGAGATAAGCTTGTTGATATTGGTGAGAAGGTATCAAGCATTGATTTGGTTATCGTAAAATTGAATGGTATGTTATATGAATATCAAATATTTATCTCCAATCTTGCAACGAGGGAGAAAGCACCTTCATTTGATTAATTGATAGGTATTCTATTGCAAGAAGAGGAACAATGAAAGAATCTAAGAAGTAGGTTTCAAAGTTCAAATTTGGCGTTAGTAGCAAAAGAAAAGCAGTCGCATAAAGAAAATCCATGGTAAAAGAACAAAGGAGGAGAGCTTTATGTAAAACCGCATTAAGGTGAGGCATCACCAAAGACATATACAAGTGTGTGAGTGAGACAATTATGTCTCCTCTAGTGTGAGAAATGTTATGAGTTTTTTTGCATCCTTGATTTGGTACAAGTATGAAGAGGAATGTCCCATGTTACTATTGTGGTAAGTTTTCACATTATGCTAAGGATTGTAGGAAAAAAATTTCATGAGTCCAAATATAGAAGGCATATAAGAAATTTTGCTAATAAAGTGAGAGGTCAGGTAGGGAAGATTTGTAACTCCACACTTTGATTTGCATTAACATGATAGGTTCATAAATACAATGTATATGATTGTAGGGCTTCCCTAAGGGGTGAATCTTTCTATCACCTACGGATATTCATATTTACAATAATGTTACAATAATGCAATCCCAAGGATTATGTGTCCAACATTCCCCCCCTTAATCCAAAGGGGTGTTTGTGAGTTCAAGCAACATTTTGAACTTTTCAATTTTTTCTCTTCCAAGTGCTTTGGTGAAGATGTTTGGAATTTTCTCATTTGTGGAGCAATGTCTCAAGTGAACAGTTTTGGCCTCTACATGATATTGAATTAGGTGATACTTTGTGTTGATATATTTAGTTTGATCTCAGAATATAGGATTATTGGCCAATTTGATTGAATAGGTATTGTCAACTAGAAGAGGAGTATAATTCAGTTGTTTCTCTTGCAAATATTCAAGTATTTTCCTGAGCCATACAATCTCTTTCATTGCTTCTACAACTGCCACATATTCTGCCTCTGTTGTGGAATCTGTTGGAACTGACTATTCACATGATCTCAGGAGATCGTTGTTGATCCAAAACTCATGACATATCTTGAAGTTGATGCGCCATTTTCCTTATCCCCAACAAATTATGAATCAAAATATCTGATCAGGTTGGAGTCATCCACCTTAGAGTACCTGAGTCCAAAATCTTTTGTCACCTTCAAGTATTTTATAACTCTTTTTGCAGTAGACCAATGTCCCTCACAAGGCTATTGCATGATCCTGGAAAGAATCCCAACAACAAATGAGTTGTCTGGTCTAGTGGTAGTTGTAAATATGTTGAACCTGCATAGAATAGATCTAGTTAGAAAATACTACACACATTTGCAGAGAGAAATTGAGAAAGAAGAAGAAGGAGAAAAATAATGGAAGAATTCTCATTAACCGTCTTCCACACTCAAAGAGTGAATAATTTACAATAGATATAGACTACATGAGTAACTAATGTGCCATAGTAGTGATCTAGAGAGATCTAGACACTCACTGACAGACACTGGAGTGAAATGCCACCTAGTCCTAGTTAACTAATCCATGCGATCATCAGTTGACTGAGACACATGTGTGGAAGTGAGAGAGACACATGCAAATCCTGGTGATAAAACCGAGGTTTCCATGCAAAAGTGACTTCCACTAGTCTAACTGAGTGTAACTGACTCTGAACTGAAGAGGAACATCCTATTTTGTAGGGAAATATTCTCTAGAGAGAATACTCTCATCTAAGGAATCGTTCTCAACATTGGACTGTAAAACTTAGTAAAATAATTATAGGTGAGTGTGTAATATCTCCAACACCCCCCCTGAACACTACTTGGGTGTACATGATGAATGGGTCCGGACAAAAAAGGTCATGTTAGGTACCCATTGTAAAATGCATATAAGAATGAAACATTGAAAGAACGAGGAAAAAGGGAAAACCTCATGGGAAACCCGCCCTCAAATCACAATGCATAAAAAAAAATATGAGAAGGAACAAAAAGGCAGTTGCTAAGCAACCATGTCCTTCACTCCAAGAAAACCTCGCAATTGTGCAAGTTTGTGCTCGTTGAAGATTTTGTTGAAGATGTATATGTATGCACGAATCTGATGAAGTAGATGCACTATTGAGATGTCCACACATATCCACTTTCTCTTCTTGTAATGAATAATATCCAAATAAAGTTTGGATGATTTTAAGACGATCATAACTTCACTTCCCAGACTCCATTTCAAATGTTTTTTTTTTAAATTGGACATTTTCCCGAGAAGAATTGAAATATCCAATTTGTTTATGCAAATTTTGCTAAAAAAATATCAGAATTGAGTCTGATGTGTGCGGATCCCTTTTTGTCTACTGAGATGCATGCATTGCAGATGGAAAAGTGTCTGCATGTGACCCCTAATATGCATGCCATATATCTTCCACATGAAATTCAGAAAACAAATATGAAATGAAGTAGACATCATCTCCAATTAATAGAATACAAATTTGTGAAAATACTTTTGTAGAAGACTCTTCATAATAAGAGGCTTGATATTCTGATGGCTTCTCTTCTGGCTCTATATGTTCAACCTCTTGCATGAAATCTTCACAATATTCTTTATTCCCAAATAGAACCTCCAATCTATTCCATAATTCATTTGGATTTGATTCTTGTGAGTCATCATATACTTGATGGAGAATTTTAGGAGAAATAAACCAGAGGATACTTCCTATGGCCATATCTTGTCTATTGAGAAAATCATTTTTCTCATTGGCATAGTCAGGCTCTACTTCCATTGCCATAGTTATTTGGTACAAGCCTTTGCATTTGATTAGGAGCATAATTTTTGGCTTCCACTCCAAATAGTTATGAGGCGTGAGAAGTATTGCCGACGAATAATCCATCTTTTCTGCATTCTTCAATCTTCAGTACCTGCAAAAAATAATTTGGTGTAGATTTTTCTTAGCAGTCCGTCAGATCTAATACCATGTAAATGTGTTGAACCTGCACAAAATAAATCTAGCCAGAAAATACTACACACATTTGCAGAGAGAAATTGAGAAAGAAGAAGGAGAGAAAGAATGGAATAATTATCATTAACCGTCTTCCACACTCAAAGAGTGAATAATTTACAATAGATATAAGCTACATCAGTAACTAATGCACCATAGTAGTGATGTAGAAAGATATAGACACTCACTGACAAACACTGGAGTGATTTGCCACCTAGTCCTAGTTAACTAATCCATTCAATCATCAGTTGACTGAGACACATGTGTGGAAGTGAGAGAGACACATGAAACTCTTGGTGATAAAACCAAGGTTTCCATGCATGAGTGAATTCCACTAGTCTAACTGAGTGTAACTGACTTTGAATTGAAGAGGAACATCCTATTTTGTAGGGAAATATTCTCTAGAGAGAATATTCTCATCTAAGGAATCATTCTCAACATTGGACTGTAAAACTTAGGAAAATAATTATAGGTGAGTGTTTAATATCTCCAACAGTAGTAAAATAGATAAGACTTCCCACAAGCTGTCTATACTTGGTTGCATCCTCAAATTCATTCCCTTCTTTTGATGTGAGTTTTAAATTTTGTTCCATTGGAGTAGAAGCATGATTACACTCAACCATGCCAAACTTGTTCAACATTTCTCTAATGTACTTCTTATGGGAGATGAATATGTACTTTGGATTTTGAATCACTTCAATGCCCAAGTTGTAGTGAAGATGTCCCAAATCTATCATCTCGAAGTCTTTCTTCAACTCTTTCTTTATGGATGCAATGTAGCTTTCATTTTTCCCTATTATCAATAGATCATCTACATATACTACAAGATATACAATAGTTTTTCCAACTTTCTTGACAAACAAAGTTGCATCGTTAAGATTGAAATGCTTGAAATTCAATTTCAGAAGATGCTCAGTTAACTTTTCATAGCATGCTTATGGTGTTTGTTTAAGGCCATATAAATATTTGATAAGATTGCATACCTTGTGTTCTTGTCCCTTCACAACAAGCCTTCTGGATGAGACATGAAAACATTCTCTTTCAAGTCTCCATTCAAGAAATCAATCTTCACATCGATTTGATGAATTTTCTATTCATTTTGTGCCACCATGGAAAATAGAGTACTGATGGTAGCCCATTTTGTTGTGGGGGAAAACATCTCCTCATAATCAACATCTTGTTTCTGTGCGAATCCTTTTTCCACGAGTCTTGATTTGTGCTTGTCAAGTAAGCCATTTGATTTGTACTTGTTCTTGAATTCCCACTTGCAATCGATTGGTTTGGTTCCAAATGGAGGGTCCAATAACTTCCATGTCCCATTATTGATGAGAGAATCGTATTCCTTTTGCACAGATTCTTTCCATTCATCATGAGAAGTGGCTTCTTCAAAGGAAGTCGATTCAAGGTTAGTAGATAAATTCAACTCATAATCATATGAAACATCCATGTCATCTACATCACCTAAGTTTGAATTATTTACTTTACCTCCATCTTGTCTTTAGGAAATTTTGGTTCCTATCTTTTCAACCCCATCAGGATGAACACTTTCAAGTGTTTTTGTGATCCATTTTGGTGGACCTTTCTAAGATGGTCCAGGTTGCTTAGCTGATTGGGATGGTGTTGAATTCTCATCAAGACTCATCCTTTCAATCCTCTTGATCACATGATCCAAATGAACTTTAGGTTCTGATGAAATGACTAGAAATTCTTCATGTGGGGGAGATGATGCTTCAAAAGGAGATTCCAGAGATTCACCCAAGATAGGTGTCCCCCCTTCAAGACATGGAATATCATCATCAAATTTATGATATGTATTTACATGATTGAATCTGTCTAGGTGATCAAGTTTCCTCTCAATAGTTTCATCATTCTTGGAGGATTCAAGAAATATTACATCTCTGGAAAGGATGAAATTCTTATTTGTCTCATTGTGAAGACGATATCCCTTGGTGGTATTTGAGTACCCCAAAAATATTCACTTCCAACTTCTTGCATCAATATTGCTTCTTTGCTCCTTAGGAATCAAGGCATATAACGTTGAACCAAAGACCTTGAGATGCCTCACCGAAGGAATGCAACCATACCACATTTAATAAGGAGTATTGTTTTGAAGAGCATGAGATGGACACTTTTTTTTCACATAAACTACACACAAAACTACATCACCCCAAAACATCAATTTTACATTCTTGAAAAACATCATGGAACAAACCATATTTAGGAGTGTCATGTTCATTCGTTCAGCTACACCATTCTGTTGGGGATTGTATGGAACTGTGGTTTGATGTTTGATCCCATGTTAGTGAATGTAGATTTCAAATTCATTAGATGCATATTATTTTCCATTATCAGTGTGAAGAGAACCAATACGAGACTAAGCTTCATTTTGAATCCATACATGAAATTTTTAAAAGTTGCAAAAGCTTGTGATTTTTCTTTCTACAAGTACACCCAACACATCTTGGTGTAATCATTAATAAAAGTCATGATATATATATTTCCATTTGTAGAAGGAACAGACATAGGGCCACACAAATCAAAATGAATTAGTTCAATTTTTCTACATGCTATGGAAGTAGAATCATGAAATGGTTGTATGTTATGCTTTCCAAGGATACAAACATCACATTGCTTCAACTTCCTATGAATAGTAGGCAAACAAGAAGCACCATTCGTTCTCAACAAACAAAGACTGTCATAATTAATATGGCCAAATCTAGCATGCCAAAAAAGACTAGATGGCATTATACCTTCACCGTGATGAGAGAGATATGCAACATTTTGTGTATGGGAAGATGTCACTTTCAGCTTCAACAATCTTCCATCTTCCATTCTAGACATGACAACCATGTTGTCAAAATCCTTCCTTATTTCAACTTTTCCACTGAACATATGAACAAAGTGGCCTTGCTTTCAGATGTGCACAAGGGTCAACAAGTTCCTTTGTAGCTTAGGAAGATAGAGTACATTATCTAGAAGAAAATCTAGGAGTCCAGGCAACTTCATCCTAATGGTGCCCATTCTCAAAGGTTTGAGACTTGATTTATCTGTGAAATACACTATGCCATCTATCTTTTCATTGAAGTATTCAAAGAAGTCTCTTCAGAATGTCACGTGGGAGGTTACACACGTGTCAATAAGCCATGCATCTCTCCAAGAAGCAAATGAAGTGTTAAACAAATCTTTAGTTACTCCTATATTGCAATGGGAAACAACGTAATGAGAAAATGCTTTACCTTTAGCTGTTTTTGAAGTTTTACCTATGTCTTCTTTTTGATTATGTTTATCTTCTTTGATCTTCTCCCATGGAACCTTGTAGTTAGTTGCTTCATGTGACCTATTCCTTCTGCAATGGTTACAATGAAGATCAAATCTCTAATGGAGATTATGCCAACCCCCCTACATCTGAGCTTCTTCTTTTCACGCCCTTTCATTTCTTACCAGTGTAGCTGAGATTTTGCTTGAGACCGTAGCCACTTCTAAAGGCCTTCAACTAATCTTTATGGTGTTCCAAAACCTTTTCTTTGGTGTATTACTAGCTCTTCACTTTGGACAAATTTTTTAATCTCACCCTCAACAAATTATGTGCATGGAATCTCGTCAAGTGTTGTCATGCTGGACGCAGACAATTTGTTTCTCTAGATCTCCAAATAACTTATGAGATTTTTTAATTTGTGCAGTTATGTGTTGTCTTCATTAATCCCTACATCTTCCACATGAGACTCTTCATTTTACAACCATCACAAGTGGTATTCAATGATATGCAAGTGGACGCATGTGCTACGCACAATGGAAACAATTATTGTTTTGTGTTATTGCTATGAATTGACCAAACGTAGTAAAGGTGATGATGTTTTTTTTTTTTGATAGTGAACAATGAGAGCATGGGAAGAGGAAGGTGCAAGGTTAAACCCTCTTATCCTTCATGTCTCTCGCACCTAAAGCTAGAAAAATGATGTTGATTAGGGTTTGAATCAACTATAGATAGTAAGAAGGCGATAGCCACATGAGTGAGGAAGGAAAAAACCATGGATGCACAAAAAATGATGCTCTTGAGATCCCTCTCGAGCAAAGAAAGTTTCATTATTGCAGGTGGAATCTTATTCTTCAAGTGATTACTAGAGACATTCGAGGGCGTGAGCTGTTGTACTACAATCCTTGGGCGATTGGGGCATGAGCTCTGTCAAGGATGATTGCAAGTACAGATGTTGTATTTCATAAATATACAAAAGAGGTTCAAAAAGAGGGTTATCATGATGTATGGAAACTCTCTAAAGGCAACATTGAACATGCGAAAGAAAAATAAGTTGAATATCAACAAGTTGATGTTGAATATCAAAGTAGCATTGAAGCTACGGGAATTCAAAGTACACCAAGAAAAAGTGGAGCAACACCAAGAAATACTAGAGAAGCTCCACGAAGCAATGAGACACTATGGAAATCAACAAGACAAGTTCAAACACCTATCAAGTACAAATATTATGCTTTCATGACTCAAGTTAGGAGTGTAGAAGAACCTTTAATTTTTGAGCAAGCAAAGGATCACAAGGAGTGAATGAATGCTATGAAAGAAGAATATGATTCCACAATGAAAAATGATGCTTGGTAACTAACATAATTGTTTGAAAATAAAGTTCCTATAGGTTCAAAATAGTTCTTCAAAACTAAGTTTAATGTTGATGGTAGTATAGACAAATTTAAAGCTAGACTGGTTGCAAAAAATTATTCATAGAGACAAGGAATAGATTATGAAGACACATTTGCACATGTAGAGAAAATGAATACCATTGGATTAATGATTGCATTAGCTACTAAGTACAATTGGAAATTGCATTAGTTGGATGTTAAGTCAACATTTTTGAATCGTGAATTAAAATAAATTACTCAGGATGCCTTCACACAACAAAGACTAAGAAACAAAACTCTGTTTTTCTTAAACTCGATTTAAAAAAGGCCTATGACAATGTCAGTTGGAAATTTCTTAGATTACTCCTTGACCAGATTGGTATAAATTGGGTTGTTTCTCAATGGATTATGGGTTGTATCACCATGATCAACACTGATATTTTGGTCAACGGAATTCCAACTAATTTTTTCAAATGCCATTGGGGACTACGACAGGGTTTCCCACTGTCTCCATTTCTCTTCCTATTGGTTGTTGTAGTTTTTAGCAGGTTATTAACACAAGCTGTGATTGCTGAATCTTTCAAAGGCCTTAAAGCCATTGTAAGAACTTTCATCTCCCATCTACTTTTCGTAGATGATGTACTCATCCTTGGTGCTAGGAATTTAGAGTACTGGATGACTCTTAATTCCATCCTTACAAAAATTTTCTCTGCTACGAGGATGATTATAAATCAACACAAATCAATTTTTCTTGTTCAAAATATAGATCCGAACCTGCAACAAAATTTGAAGCCAATATTTAACATTAAGATTGTCAGCATTGATTAGGGCATGAAATACCTTGGCTTTAATCTAAAACCAAACAACTATAAAGTAAGTGTCTGGATGTGGATTCTCAAGAGGATAGAAAAAAGGATCGGGAATTGGACTTTCAGATGGCTTTCTCTTTGCGGTAGGCTCACATTAACAACTTCAGTACTTCAGAGCATTCCATTCTATTGGCTCAGTCTTGTAAAATTTCCCACATTTCTCCTGAATCGAATACATAATTTGATCTCTAAGTTCATTTGGAAAGGAGGTAAGAAAGGTATAGGATTCCACCTCACGAAATGGAAAAGTATAGCCAGACCAAAACTCTTCGGTGGATGGGGTATCAAACATATCTCATGGTTTTCTCAGTCGCTATCTACAAAGTCTTCCTGGAGGGGGTTATTCAGAACAGGACTATGGAGCACATTCCTTTGCAAAAAGTATTTGAAAGGCATAGATCTCATCTCTTGGCTTCGCAGAGATTCTCATCCAACTCAAGGCTCTTCAATCATTTGGAAAAACTTCATGGGCTCCCTCTTGATTATTAAAAGGTGGCTTGCTTGGGAGATCAGCTTAGGAACTCGTGTAGTTTTGGGACGCGATCCCTTTATTGGCTTCTACCCCAATTTTAAACTTACTTCTTCACTTCTCCAGGTTCTGAACAACTCCAACTTACACTCCTTAGCTCAAGCAGTAAATTCTATGGATACCAGTAATTATCATTATTGGTTGGAGTCTGCCCAGATCGGATTAGTTGATTTACACAAAAAAAAATGGGTCAGTTACATTTATTTTCTAAGATACAATAGCATTCACCTCAATAATTCAAAGGATAAACTGGTCTGGTCCTAGAACAAATCTTCAGGTACAGTCACTGCAAAAATTGCATATCGGTCCATTTTATTTTTAAATAATATGGAAGAAAGGAAATGGCGGTTTCAAGCTATTTGGAAATTGAAACTCCCAACCAAATTGATTTGTTTCATCTGGATGTGTCTTAATGAATGCATTCTCACTGGAGCAAATTTTCAAAAAAGAGGAGGTATTGGGCCCACGACCTGCAATCTTTGTTTAAAGAATGAAGAAACGACTACACATTTTTTTGTGGAATGTCCCATTTCACAAAAAATATGGAATGAAATAACAAAATTCCTGAAGATTGAACGCATTTGGAATTTTACTTCTGTGGAGGAGAACCTGGAAAAATGGTTCTTACAATTTCCGAAACTCAGACATATCCCTTTTTTGGTCTTATGGGGCATCTGGAAATTCCGAAACAAAATTCTTTTTGAAAATTGGAACAGAATGGATCAAATGATAGACATAAACATTATCCTATCATTTAAATATTACACAGTCAAGGAGAATAAGGATAAATTGGATTACATCTTAAATCCAATCTACTTTGGTGATAATCCAATTGGTTTTTTTGATGGTGCAGTTGTAGGAAACATTTTTGGTATTGGATTATTTTTAAAAATCTCCTCAGAACATACAGTCAGGGCACGTTTTGCTGGAGGCACTTGAAATAACATGAAAGCAGAGCTCTTGGGCCTTTGGGGGCTACTACTACTCGCCTCCTATTTCACTATAAAAAAGATGATGGTTGCAGGACATTCTAAGGTCACTATAGATTGGATAAACTACAAATCCAATTTGAATCTTATTTATCTCAACAATTGGAAAGACAAGATCAAAAGTTTAAAAGATGGATTTGATTCTATCCAATTCATGCATATCCATATATAGTTCAACCAAGTTGTAGACAACCTATCTAAGATGGCTCTTAAAGACACACCAAGCTCACTTTTTTATGAAGAATTTTTTGAAGAAGCTGTTGTAAAAACAAGAAATTTCTACATTTTATAGTGTGTATAACTTCAAATACAAATGATGTATCCCACTATATGTCACTAGGATGAATTTTTTGGACAATATAGAAGGAATGGATCATTTTTTGACATTTTGTATAAATTAGAAGGAAGTCAAGTCTACATATCTTTTTTTATCGAAGACTACTAGATATATATGTAACATAAATTTTCATTTGATTCTAATAGAATAACAGTGAAACTGTTTTTTTCACATGAAGAAAAAAAAAATAATCTTTTGTAAAGGGGGGATAAGAACATCTTGTATGCATGTTGAAGAAAGCACTATATGGTCTCAAACAAGCTCCCATGTCATGGCAGGTGAAAATTGATACTTTCTTCTTTCAATAAGGTTTCATCAAAAGTAAGAGTGATCCAAATATTTACATCAAGAAAGATGAAAATGGAAATGTTTCTTTGATTTCCTTGTATGTTGATGATTTAATCATAATAGGAAATGCTACAAAAGTGATTGATGAGAATAAAAAACAATTATCACATGAATTTGAAATGAAGGAGCGAATTATTGTTTAGGCATTGATGTATGGAGGGATGATAATAAGAATTTCATCACTCAAAGTAAATATACAAAGGAATTAATCTAGAGGTTGAATATGAGTGAATGTAATCTGATGTCTACTCCATTAGAATAGAATGTTAAGCTTTGCAATGATGATGATACAAATGATGTAAATGGTACTTTGTATCGACAGTGGGTGGGAAGTCTAAACTATTTGACTACAACAAGGCCTGATATTGCATATTCAATCAACATACTTAGTCAACTCATGACTAAACCATATGACAATCATTGGAAAGTAGATAAGAGAGTCATTTAATACTTAAAAGGGACTATAGATTTTGATATTGAATATACTAATCATTTGAATTTTGAATTGATAAGTTATTTATATTCTGATCCCTCCTTTACAAAACCTTGTGGTGAACAAGATACACTGCCAGCGAAACCATAATAGATTCGATGAGCCATTTCAAGTGATCTTCTTTAATGCATTTCAAGTGATCTTCTTTAATGCCAATACCAACATCAAAAAGTTGCAATTTCTTCATTTTGTAGCGTGAAAAGGATGCATGCTCGTCATCATCAACTGAGGATGCATACCTGGCATAATATTCCCGAAGAAGCATCCTAATTCCCCACAGTGCAGTTGTTTCCAGTGCATTTTTAAAAAAATAATGAATAAGTAAAAAAACTGTACACAGATTTTTTTTTGAATAATCTATAGAGAATTGAATGAAGTAATCTTCCAGAGAACTTAAGTTATGCAATCCCTCAAATCAAGATATTTAAGCTTAATTAAATTTCCGAAGGAATCCAGAAGCCTCTCCAAGACATTGCAGGAAGAAATGTTGATGTGTTCCAGCGTTGAGAGGTTCTCGAAGGAATCGGGAAACCTCTTCAAGCCACTGCAGGAAGTCAGGTCGATGTGTTCCAGCGTTGATAGATTCCCGAAGGAATCTGGCAGAGAACTCAAGCTATTGCAATCCCTTAAAGCAACATATTTACAACAATCCTTTAAAGCAAGATATTTAATCTTAGTTAAATTCCCGAAGGAATCGGGAAGCCTCTTCAAGCCACGACAGAAAGACAGGTCGATGTGTTCCAGCGTTGATAGATTCCCGAAGGAATCTGGCAGAGACCTCATCTTTGAAATCCGCAACTGCAAATGTTTCAAGGAGAGAAAATTACCAAATTCCTTTGGAATTTCGAGAATAGTATGCTTCCATGCAAACACCACCATCTGTTCCAGGTGCTTCAACTGCCCTATGGACTTCGGAATTTTTGAGAGAGGAGCATCAATCCGCAATTCCCGCAATTCCTGTTGGTGCTAAATTTTATTTTCTTATTTTCCTGCGTGAAGGTTTATTTGATTTCTTTCAAATTTTTATAAATGGCTACGTCTGGTAGTAGTTCTTCTTAAGTTCAGATTCCTATACTGAGCGAGAAGTCATATGACTCTTGGTATATTCGAATGAGGACGATTTTGCGATCTCAAGATTTGTGGATTTATGTTATTGATGGTTATGCTGAGCCAGCTGATGTAGCAGCAGAATTGGTTCTCTCTAATGCTGACTGTGTTTTGCTGAAAGAAAACATAAAAAAGGATAACAAGGGTCTTGGATTAATCCAACAAGGGTTAAATGAATCCATTTTTATGAACATTGCTAGCACTGCATCTTCAAAGATGGCTTGGGATAGTCTTGAAACTAGTTATCAAGGTGTGTCAAAGGTGAAGACAGTCAAGTTGTAGAACTTAAGAAGGGACTTCGAAAATCTAAAGATGAAGGATAATGAAAGTGTTGATAATTTCATGACTCAAGTGATGAGTGTTGTGAACCAGCTTAGACGGTATGGAGATGATGTTGAGAATAAGAGAGTTATTGAGAAAGTGCTGAGAAGTTTGCCCAAGAAGTTTGAACCTGTAGTTGTACCCATAGAGGAATTTAAGGATTTAAGTCTAATGCAAATTAATGAATTAACTGGTTCTCTTGTTGCTCATGAATCCAGGATATCTAGATATGAAGAATGATCATTGGAGCATGCTTTCAAATCCCAACTGCATGTTACCAGAGGCAGATGCAGAGGAAGGTTTCATACTTGTGGAAGAGGAGGTCAATTTTTTGGTCAATGGGACAACAGAGTTGAATTAGAGTATGAGCAGAAGTCCCAGTAGAATCCTCCTAATTTAAGAGGGAGCAGCATCAAACCCTGGTAGCAAGAAAATCAGAGGTATGATAAAACTAAAGTACAATGTTATTATTGTAAGAAGTTTGGGCATTTTGCTAACAAATATTGGAAGAAATAGGCAGATGATGGAAAGCAGCCTACACATATTACAAATGAGTCTAAGGATCATCAAAATCCTGTGTTTTTGACTTGTAATGTCACTCAGGAAAGTGCAAATGATATTTGTTTTTTGGATAGTGGTTGCAGTAACCACATGACTGGTAATAAGGGTTTATTTTCATTTATTGACCATAGTATCCAGTCTGAAGTAAAACTGGGAAATGACTGTAAGGTTACAGTTAATGGTAAAGGTGTAGTTCCAAATTACACTAAGAATAATTAGAGAAGAAATATTGAAGATGTTTATTTTGTGCCTGGTTTAAAATGCAATCTTATTAGTGTTGGATAGTTGTTGGAGAAAAAATACAGAGTGTTTTTCAAAAACAAGGTATGTACAATCTATGATAAATTTCCCAGCAAATAGTTGATTGCAAGAGTAGAAATGACCAAGAATAGAATGTTTCCACTTGTTATGAAAAATGATTTGAGTGGTTCTTTGAATGCTTATAAAGTTGGAAGTTTAGATGAATCTTGGTTATGGCATTTGAGATATGGTCATTTACATTTCGGTGGCTTAGATCTGTTACAAAAAAAACAGATGGTAAAGGGGTTACCTTGTATTCACCAACCTGCAAGCTCTTGTGAGAGCTGCATACTTGGAAAACATCACAGAGAGAAATTTGTTTCAAGTGTTTCCTATAGAGCAAAAGATCCATTGGAAATTGTCCACACAGATTTATGTGGACCTATGCAAACACCTTCTTTAACTGACTATGTTTATTTTATGACTTTTATTGATGATTTTAGTAGGAAGACTTGGTTGTATTTGTTGAAACAAAAGTCTGAAGCCTTTGATGTTTTTAAGAAGTTTAAGTCTATGGTTGAGAATGAGAGTGATCGAACCATTAAGATCCTAAGGTCTGACAGAGGAGGTGAGTATAAATTGAATGAATTCATTGAAATTTGTGATCTTCATGGAATTAAAAGGCAGTTTACTGCTCAATATACTCCACAACAGAATGGAGTGGCTGAAAGGAAGAATCAGACTATTATGGATATGGCTCGAAGCATGTTGAAAGAGAAGCATCTTTCAAATGAATATTGGGGAGATGCATTTGTTTGCTCTGTTTTTATCTTGAATAGAAGTCCGACCAAGACTGTGAGGGATCGTGTACCTCAAGAAGCCTGGGATGGTAAGCCTTGCAATGATTCTCATTTCATAATTTTTAGATGTGTTGCATTTGCGCATATACCTACAGAAATGAGGAGGAAGTTGGATGACAGAAGCGAGAGATGTATCTTTGTTGGATACAGTGAAGAGTCTAAGGCATATAAACTCTACAATCCCATCACCCAGAAATATGTAATCAAAAGAGATGTTCAATTTAAAGAAGATGAAGATTGGGATGGAAGTATTGACAAATCAATTTCAGAGGGAGCTGTGTTACCCCGTGAAGATGATGATGGTGTTGAGCAGGCTGAAGGAGATGGGCAGATGGTTCCACATGCACATACGCCTGCAACAATAAGTCCAACAAGGCAAGCACTAGATTTCAGCCCATCTCAATTTAGAATGCCCAGAACTCATGAGCGTGGTGAGCCATCTGGACATGGTGGACATCAATCAGATTCACAGGTAAGTAGTGAATCAAATCCCACTTTAGCTTCATTAAGAAACATATTTAAAGGACATAAGACTAGAAGCTTAAGAGAATTGTATGATCAGAATGAAGTAGTAGATCAGATTTCAAATTTTTCATTAATGGCATGTGATCCTGTAAGTTTTGATGAAGCTGCTAAAGAGGATGTTTGGATAAAAGCAATGGATGAGGAGATTTATTCCATTGAAAGAAATAACACTTGGGATCTTGTAGATTTACCTGAAGGTAAGAACAATATTGGTGTTAAGTGGGTTTATACGACTAAGCTAAATGCAGAAGGTGAAGTTGAAAAATACAAGACAAGACTTGTAGCTCAGGGGTTTAGTCAGCAACTCGGTATTGATTACAATGAAACTTTTGCTCATGTAGCAAGAATTGACACTGTGAGGATGGTCTTAGCTATTGCAGCTCAAAATAAATGGATCATGCATCAGATGGACGTTAAGTCTACATTCTTGAATGGATATTTGGAAGAAGAGGTTTATGTAAGACAACCTCCGGGTTATGAGATTGATAAGCATAGAGATAAAGTTTACAAGTTAAGGAAGGATTTATATGGATTAAAGAAGGCATCCAGAGTTTGGTATAGTAGGATTGATGAATACTTGATCAGTGTTGGATTCAGTAGAAGTCCAAGTGAACCAACTCTGTATACAAAGGTAAATCAGGAAGGTAAATTTTGGATTGTCTGTTTGTATGTTGATGTTTACCAGAGATCTATCTGTAGATGATTTTAAAAATACCATGAAAACATAGTTTGAGATGACTGATTTAGGATTGATGAAGTATTTTCTTGGAATTGAAGTGGATCAATCTGATGATGGCATTTTCATTTTTCAAACTAACTATGCAAATGAAGTATTGAAAAGGTTTAGAATGTTGAATTGTAAACCAACTGCAACACCTATGGCAATTGGTATTAAACTTAGCAAGTATGATGATGGATCATATGTTGATCCAACTCTGTATAAGAGGCTGGTTGGAAGCCTTATGTACTTAACAAAAACTAGACCTGATATCATGTTTGTTGTAAGTTTGATTTCGAGATTTATGGAGACTCCGAAGAGTAATCATTGGCAAGAAGGAAAGAGGATCCTAAGATATGTTGCTGGAACAACTGACTTTGGTATCCAATACAAATCAAGTTTAAACTTTGAGCTGATCGGATATACTGATAGTGATTTTGGAGGTTCCATTGATGACAGGAAAAGCACATCTAGGTATGTGCTCAGTTTTGGATTTGGAGCAGTGGCATGGGCATCAAAGAAACAACCCATTGTGACTCTATCTTCTACTGAGGCAAAGTATGTTGCAACAACTACAGCTACATGTCAAGATGTATGGATGAGAAGGGTCTTGAATGAATTATTGCATGACCAGAATGATGCAACCCAAATTGTCTGTGACAATAAATCTACCATTGCACTGTCAAAGAATCACGTCTTTCACAAACAGAGTAAGCACATTGATACAAGGTATCATTTCATTCGAGAGCTGGTAACTTGTAAAGAGATTTCTGTTCAGTTCTACATATTTGAAGAACAATTTGCAGACATATTTATGAAGCCTTTGGGAAATGAATTGTTTAAAACTCATAGAAATAATATTGGGGTCTGTAAGTTGTAATGCATTGTTTACAACAATTTTTTTTTACTTGTTTTAGTTCATTTTGCTCTGAAATGATTAAGAGAGAGTATGTCAGGATGTAATCATTTCACCGCCTCTGTGCAAACGGTAAATCAGTGGATTGACTTTTCAAGACTCGAGAATTAACCACTGATTACAATTTTTTCTTACATAACTTAAATGGTGTCCGCCTTAACCATTCAAGGAAACCAGACACCATCACCGCCTTGATTAAACCTTTTAGAAGATCGAAGGGGCAGTTTGTTAATGTATATATACCTAAAACAGATTATAAGAATTATGATATTGAAAGCATTGTTGAAGGAAAATCTTCCTGCGGACAGGTAGATCTCCTCAAAGAGCTAGACTCTTAACTCTAAGACAGAAAGTGCTTATCATAGTCACTGACTTCCTTTTAGACCTACACAAACTAATGCATGAAGAGGAAGGAGGAAAGACGTACCTTTTACCAGTGTTTGTCCCTACACGCTCCAAGTTGAACTCCAATTTTGAGCTCCTCGATAAGCCTTGTAGACAAAGAAAGTACAACCACTTCCTATTCTATCGAGATTAGTTCGAAGCGAGCTTATCTACTTAGAGACAAATTCATGTAATGTCAAACACAAATTAGAAAGAAACAAGCCAAGCATATTACATTAATGAGGGAAAAACGTTACTTATAGCCATAGATGGAATGTAGCAGTTTCGTCAAGTTCTCCTGGCCTAACCCTTGGTCAAAAACTCCACGATCGAAATGATGATAGCTTTGCTGATTAGCCTCCACTTCACTGTGTGTTTCCTATGAGATCACAGGTTTCATGCTTCTCATCCCTTCTCCAAATATCACTTATGAGATCATAAGTTTGGTATGATTCTCTATCCAAATCCCCCTTTCACTATGATAAATATTGCTTATATAGCCTTGGAGAGGCTCAACCACTTGAGATATCATTGGGGTGAGTTGAGGATTTTCCTCCTTGAGTTAGGGATCTTCCCTAAGATCATGGCTAGACTAGGGATTCGAATCCAACTTCCTTCCAAGATTGAAAAGATCTTTCCCCCATTCTTCTCAACAAACCAACTGCTACCCAGAATAGGTAGCGCTCCCTCAAAAGGGCCATCAGAAAGTTATAGCGCTCTCAAGTAGGCTTTAGGGGGGTGCCAACACTCCCAAAAGCAGTAGCACTCCTCCAAAAGGGCAGAGGTAGTGTTATAACGCTCCCATATAGTGTATAGGGGAGCGCCAATACTCCTGAGAGAGGTATAGGGGAACACTCTCCTCCAAAAACCCAATTTTTGTGGTTCTTTCAAATGGCAAGAGGTACATAACTCTAGTTAACCATTCCTCTTCTTCCAAATCAAGTGTTTGAGGTGTTTCAAGTGTCCTTTTGATGTCGTTATAGGTATGACATAAGCATTATGTTAGTATGCTTTCCTTGAAACTTGTGACACTTGTGAGCAAAATGCGACAGTTACGACACTTGTACTGCTTGCAACACTATCGAAGTGAGTAATTTCAATGTGTAACAGATTGCCCCCCAAAGTATGAAGTTAGAAGATGAGAATTGATAACTAAAATGCTTTGTAGACTTTCAAGCAAGGGTATAGATGCAGAGAACCTAACAGAAGTTGCACACAAACATCCAACAAATATTATGAAATGTTCCAAACCCAAGGCAGGCATACCTATGCTTGGGTGATCAAGAATTGCAAGATATAGCCGCCATAAAATACACTGCGGATCCATAATTGTATTGATAAAAAGGTATAGCCACTGAAAATACACTGTGGATCTATACTCTCATGACCTGAACTGATTGTAGCCATGAAGAATACACAGTGGATCTACGAGATGACAAGACATAGCCACGACCAATACAAAGTGGATCTATGTGATAGTATATGTGTCATGGTTCAAGAGAAACTCCGTCACAACCTGGGAAAAGTACATATCAGAGTGATCACTCAACCCAGGGTCTTCTTACCGATCTCGATGTAGTACAAATCTAACCATGTGAATAGATGTCCTGACGTCGAACATGGTACAAATCACTTGATTACTAGTCAATAATGTAAACCATTAACAAGCACGAGGGAAATCATCATTAATGTCAGTGATTCCCAAGGTACTCTAGTAAATTACAACGAATGTGAATGGATGGGTCGAAGTAGAACATCCATGGAATCATCCGATCAGAGGTCAATGATGTAAACCCACTGTCGGATGTGAGGAGGCCTGCCATTGAGGCATGCAGGTCCCAAAGTACTAATTGGTTTCTAAGTCTAGTCCCTGGATAATGTGTTGAAGTCGACAGGAATAGACTCGTCAAAGGAGGGC
The DNA here is from genome assembly GCA_009831015.1 of Picea engelmannii. Taxonomy (NCBI): domain Eukaryota; kingdom Viridiplantae; phylum Streptophyta; class Pinopsida; order Pinales; family Pinaceae; genus Picea; species Picea engelmannii. Next base: position 485,049 of record ML780199.1, on the reverse strand, counting down.
CTTGATATATCCCCCATCAATGACACAAAACAAACATAGAGATGTAATTGGTAGATCAAGTGAACATGGATTGACACGGGTATTGAGACAAGATATTTGTGCTGGATGACTCTTGAGGTGGATACTTCCCTTGAACACTGAGGCACAACAACAGAAACATGACATGGACCAAAACACGATGATGCAATGGATACTGTGACTTTCATTGGGTGACCCAAAGGAGTAGGAAAAACTCATAGGATTGGTTCAGTGTAGAGGTTTAGTGGATTAAGATGTGCGCAAAGAAAAAGTTTCGTGTTCAAGGGCGACTCTAAGCGTTACATGGTAATGTTCTCAAAAAACTCCTTGGCTTTCTTCTTTCAATTTCCCCCCCATCCAGATAGATGAGTACGTCTTTTTTATTTAACGAGCTCGAGGAGGTTAACACATGCTCGATTTAACTTACCTTTGGTAAGTTCCTCTTCTTTTGTTTAACGAACTGGAAGAAGTAAGGGTTCAATCCCATATGGGCCTGTCGATGTTTTTTTTAACGAGTCCAAAAACAGAGAACTCGAAGGTTTTTCATGATTATAGAGTCTGGAAAAACACCTAAAAGAGAACTCTCTCAGTTCCTTTTTCATAAAGTAGTCTGACGAGACCGAAAAAGAGATAAACTATTGCTCAACAGACGTTTTCTTCAAATACTTTAACGAGCGTGAAAAGAACAAGGTCGCTCGTCAATCTTTTCATCTTTAGAGAGTCTGAAAAGAACTTAAAGGTGACTTCAATGTGGTCCTTTTTCGTAATGTTAGTATCGCGAGGCCGAAAAAGAGATAAATTATCACTCGAAAGACGCCCTTTCAAACCTTTTAATGAGTGGGAAAGAAAGCAAGATCACTCAGCAATCGTTTCATGTTTAGAGAGTCTGAAAAGAGCTTAAAGGAGACTCCAGGGGGTTCCTTTTTCGTGTATCCATACAGGTCTGAAAAAGAGATAAAATTCTACCCGGATGCATTCTCATGTATTTACGAGTACGAGAAAGAACAAAGACTAAGCTCGGTATGCCCCCAGCTTGAAAGCTAGTGGCTTAACTCTAGAATGATTAGCAAAGACTGGAGACATGCCCTCCAAGCTTCAATTGATTCACCGACTTTGAGGTTGTCACCAATTTATGTAGTAGATGAGAAAAAGGAGAAGGGTGGATGAAAAGAAGGTTCAAGAGAGGTGATTGTTTCATTTTTAACGAGCTTGACACAAGAAAAGAACTATGCTCAAGGCCTTTGTTTCATTTTTTAACGAGCTTGCCACAGAGAAGAGAAACTATGCTCGTGGTTTCTTCCTGATCATGGCTTTCGAGAGGATAACGCTCTGGAAGGATACCATGTCAAGGGACAAAACTTAGTCATGGATTCCAAGAGATCTTCACTAGATGGAATATAATCACTTGGGAAGGAACACATGTCGAGGGTTGCGATAGGAATAAGGAGATCAGGCTCCAATAACCCTACCGAAGAAATCACCATGTCGGCTACTGGATCCAAATCATCGGAAGTTGAAAGCATGGGAGATGATAGAAAATCGGCATCAGGAGGAGAGACAGACTGTATATCTGCCCAAATTTCTTCACGAGGGGGAATAAAAGAGGATCAGTGACGGTTATTATCCCAAGGTAACATGTCAATGTGAAGCATCTCTGGAATAGATTCATTCGAAGGAAAAGTCATGGAAATGTAGTTGATCGCAGACGACAAGGAACTCAACCGTGATTGCATTGAGGAAATGTCAGGCGCCAATAGATGTTGGTCATTCGACGAGGGAGAAGTGGATGGGATAGAAACGTATGATGTTTCGGCTGGACTAAGTGGCACATTGTCACTTAGTGCATCGATTTCCAATGGACAAGGTACAATCCGAGGGTCAGATGATTCCAAAGATTGATAAGTCGCGGTCGAAATCATATCGACGGTGGCAATATGATGGGTAGTTGGTGGAAGTGGTGTAGGGAAGGTACCCATGAGGCTAGAATATTTTAGTAAGCCAACACCAACACTTTCATACGTGATCTTATGGTCTCCCAAGAAAGGAATATTGTATGTAGCGGGAAAATGAGCACCAGTCGTGCAGAAATCCAACTGATCAACAGTGACAATTTTTCCTTGATGAGGAAATTGTACACCCATCTTCTTCCAAGTAACAAATTGCAATCGAGGGGAGCATCGACCACTTCAACATCAACAGTAACAGTTTTGCCACCCAATTGGATGGGCAGGGACTGTAATAGCCCATGGGGATGAAAACCTCGCTCGTCGAAGGCGCGTAACATCATTAGGGATTTGTTGAGTGCTGGTGATTTTAAACCTTTCCAACACGCCAAAGACATGACACAAGTTGAGGCTCCCTCATCCAGAATAGTTTGGCGGATTTGTTGATTGTGAACAACAACATCAACTTGGAAAGCAAGTTGGCAGGAGAGTCGAGACGCATAATTGTCCAGGTTAAACATGATCTGATTGGATGACTCATGATCAAAAGCGCCAAGAGCGTTCTACGTTGACTGGGGCAATGTTGTAGAACTTCTAACGCAGACATAGCACACGGTGCTTGAGCCAAATCTTCAACAATGTTGTAGTGATGGGCGACACGTGAGCTAGGATTAAAGGTAGCTTTGCGGATAGTGCTCTTAGGAGGGCATAAGATGAGTCAAACGTGGGTTTCTCAATCTGGAGTGGTCCAAACAGAGGATTAACTGATGGAAGACTAACGGAGGATGATGATGGATCTGGTAAAGTACCGGTACCGTTAGTGTCTTTTCCTTTGTCAGGGTTACCCGGTGTGTCATATGTCTTAGAGCGAGTGGTCAAATTGATCCCATTAAACATATAAATATGTGCACTCGATGAGGCCTCATCATGAGGATCACTAGAATTTCCCCCAAGAGAGGGGGTTTGAGCAACCATGGATTGTTGCTGTGGAAAAGGCTGAGTAAGCACAGCGGGTTGACTTTCCTTGGAAAATTTTGGCCACTTCATTACGAAGTGGACAATCTCGAGTGTAGTGATCGTCACCAAAAATGATACATGGGAATTTCAGTTTCCGTTGTGGTTTCTTTTTGGTAGCAGGTGTTTGATTTTTGGGTTGTTCATTATCGTTTTTTGATTTATTCTTTGTCTTCTTCTTACCTCCAGATTGTTGTGAAGGGGCAGATTGAAATGCATTCACCTCAGAGATCTGAGTTTGGGGGGAGGTAGAGGAGGGTGTAGTCGATTTGGAAAAAGATTGAGTTTTGATGGAACTGATAACACCATCCGCATGAGATGAGGGTGATGGATTAGAAGGATCGATATTATCTTGAGAAACATTCAGAAGAAAATCATACAAAGTACCAAATTGGGAATAAACCAAATCTAAGTACTGAGCCCGAACGATGGCTTGTTCCTCTGTGACCGCACCACCCATAGCGACATCGCGAGCGATCGGGGGTAACAGTGATTTAGTAAACCATTCCACCAATAATATGTCAGGAATGACTACCTTGATCATCCTTCGTCGTCACCTCCACTCATGAATATGGTCAGAGATATGCATGGAGTTAGTTTGACGAAGGGAGGTCAAGAGTTCAGTACCCGTCTTGTAGCGGATAGGTAGTTGAAAGTGCATGAGGAAAGACATGGAAAGGGAATTGAAATCATGAAAAGAAGCACATGGTAGTTCAATATACCACTTTGTTGTTGAACTGGTAAGTGTTCACTGGAAAAGACGCAAACGTATAGAATCATCCATGAGGGAGTTTGATGAACACCACAAATGGAAAGTCATCAAATGGTTGTTTGGATCTTCACCAGGGTTTCCGTCAAATTTTGGAATATCAGAAGGAAGTTTAGCCGGAATGACTGGCCAAACCAGTGAATGAGAAATATGATCATTAGTTAACCTAGACAAGTCTGGGAGATCCAGAGTCGCAAGGAAAGGTAGTTGTCGGTTAATTTGCGAATGATACTAGTGCGCCTGCAAGATACCAGATATATAAAATATGCAGAACAGAAACGAAATGCTAGAAATAACAGAATAACAATAAAATATCCAGCATAATCTTCACAATACACAGAAATGATATACGAAATAGCAACAGAAATAACACTTTGAATCAGATAGCAATGTTCACAGGCCTCTTCGAGGGGGCAACCTCCAGTCGAGCAGTGCTCTATTACAATAATA
>ML780199.1:436977-447999 GCA_009831015.1 Picea engelmannii | reverse complement strand
AGAATTTTCTGGAGGCTTATTTGGTGTAGAAGGTCCCTTTTTGGGTGGCATGTTGGCCAAATATCACTTTTGAGTCTTGATTTTGAGGTGGTTCTGCTAGACAATATTTATTTTGTTCTATCTCCCAAGTTTTGGCCCTTCTGAGTATGAAACTTTCTTTTAGGTAGTTCTATGATATTTCGTCTCTGCAATGCCATAGATCTGATCAAAATTGGATGTGCCAAGTGGAATTTACGGTAACTTCCTCACAACTTGTCGATTTTTGGCCTTTCCAGGAGATCTCACTTGTATAGAATTCCCACACAAAATAATTGATATAAAATTCTAAAACTCACACCCAAAATACTATAGACTATCCATGATCCAAAGCAACCAGTCCCACCCAATTTGGATACTCTAGCAAGAAGTTATGCTTGTTTTACTTGGAACACCTTCTTGAGACTAGTCAATAGGACTAGTCAGATACCCTATCTTACACAAGGTGTATCTACAAATTTAATATGACCCAGAATCTAAACATTTTATCACAGATACCTTAGTAATTTATGTAAATTTCCTCTGGAGTTCAGGGTCTGAAACATTACATAAAAAAATTTATAGCGAAAATTCCTCAATGACTCATTTCAGGATGATTCCAGAACCCTATCTTGTACAGGCTGTATCTCCGAAAGTATAAGGCCTCAGGAGCTGAGTTTTGAACCCAACATACCTTGATCCATCTACTAAATACCCTCCAAGAATTTCCTTCTGAAACGTTGTAGAAAAAAATTTATAGTGAAAATCCACAGTGTCTCATATGTAGCAGTGAAACCCCAAGACCTTGAGCTCTGAAACCATATGCTAAGAACCCAACATCAACATAGCATGAAAAAACCTTAGGAAAAGTACTCAACGCCTTGAAACAAAGATAATTTCAGATAATAAGCCTCTTCAAGGGGGCAACCTCCTTTTACCCCACTTAAATGTTCAAGTACAAGATGATTCAAAATGAAAATGTCTCCTTGGTATATATAGGAGACTAGGAGGTATAATTACAACTAATGGCCTAAAGCCGACATAAATAAAATAACATTAATAATATAATATGCCCCAATTAAGGGGTAATGGGCCAATATTAGGGCTTAACATATCACAGGAGATAAATCGAAGGCTGAGACCTTTGAAACATTGGGAATTCTTCCGAGTTAGGGAAGAAATCCAAAGCTCAGGAGGAGGAGGACAATAGTCATTAGATCATCTGTGGGAGGATAGATCTGGACTGTCGAATCCATGTCCAGACACCCAAGGGAGTGCATAGGAGGATATTAGATTCTAGCCATCGGATCTATGTGCGTGGACCAATAGCCATTGGATCCGGAAGAAGGTGCATGATGCTTAACATTCGATAGTGCATAGGAGGGATGTTACACATGAAATTTGCACACCTAGGTACCTCACCCTAAGTGTCGTAAAGTGTCATATAAGTGTCTCATACAGCTTGACACCATGGAATAACCTATGTCACAATCCCTAGTCAATGTGGAGGAGGGATATATTACATGAAGGCCAAAATACCAAGTACACATGAATTATTATTGATATTCATGGAAAATAAATTGATTAAGTGTGAGAATCAAGTGCACATGAATTATTATTAATATTCATGGAAAAGAAAGTAATTAAGTGTGAGAATCCACCTCACATTTGGTTTCCCATTTTTTAGGGAAGGTGGAGGATCTCATGGATGGTTTAAATATTTCCTCCTTAAAATCCTTGAGAGATATTTCCTCCCCAAAATCCTTAAGAGATATTTTCTCCTTAAATATCTTAGAGATCCCTTTCCTAGTGGATCTGATGAGAGAACCTCTCCATGGTGGTTAATCCTCCAAATCCTATATAATGAGGGATTTCCATGGAGGAGGGGAGATAGAGGAGTTTAGAGATACCAAACTTATGATCTCATGAGAAGTGAGAGGAAAGTATTGTGAAGCATCTAACTTATGATCCCATGAGGAATATGTCATTTGGAACAACAACATTCTGTGTGTGGACTATTTAAGCAAGGGTTTGGACAAGGAGAGATTGATGAAGTTGATGCACTCACATCTATGGTTGTAAGTATTCTTCATTGTTGTTCTCATTAATACAATCAATGCTTGGCCTATTTCTTTCAAACTTGTACTTGTTCCATATAAGTTTGTCTACAGTAGATGGATCTATGTTTGAGCTAATCTCGGTAGAGTAGGAAGTCTTTTGTGCTTTTGTTTTTCTTGTAGGACTTACCAAGGAGCTCAAGATCGAAGCTCACCTTGGACCTTGCAGGGAAAAATGACATTCGTATGGTACATACCTTCCTCCTTCTCTTTCAGTCATTAGCTTGATTATATCTAAAAGGAATTCAGTGTCCATGTTAAGCACTTTTTGTCTTAGAGTTAAGGGTCTAGCTCTCAAGAGGAAATCTACCTGTCCGCAGGGAGATTTTCCTACAACAGAAATTGGCGACTCCACTGGGGAGGAAATCTGATTTGTGTTTCCTTTCCCAGATCTTGTCTTGGCCCTTTTCCCACTCATTTGATCTTCTCCATTGAATTTTTTATTCTTATAATGGTTTGATTGCCTCTTTGTGTCATCATGATCACCCTGATTAGCTGAATTTTCTTGAAGTTTTGAGTTTCTGGGAAATTTTCTAAGCTATTGAAGTAGAGCACTCCCATTCCTATGTTATCAGAGCACCAACGCTTCCTGCTGGTCTTACACAGAGCATTATAATGCTCTAGCTCCCCTTACACCAGAGCGCTCCCCCTTTTTTGTGAAAAATCCTCTAGTTCTTCAATTTTTTGGGTTCAGTTTTTGCTTTTTACATTTGCTCAGGGTCTCATACTTTCAGTCCATCTTGGTATTGGCCTTCAATACCCTGTTTTATAAGGATTCATCCTCTTTTGTTTGGATGTTTTGACATTTGTCCTTACTTTGCAATTTGTCCTTCACGATTTGGAGGCAATTTTTCGTTTTCTTCTCGTTTGTCTGAATGAGTGAAAACTTTGTAAGGGGTTTCGAAAGTCTTTTCTACTTTTCTTTCTGATCTTTGAGTCATCTTGTCCAATATTTTTCTCCTTCCTTTTGAGTTTTTGGCTTTCTGTTTCTTGTTTGATCACAACAAAGGTGTCTTTTGGTTTATGTGAAGTTTGCTTCCAGATTGCTTAAATCTCACAACTCTTGAAGTCTGATTAGCATAGGAAGCTTTACATCTACTGGTTATCAGTCACATATAACCATTTTAGCATTGAACTTGAATTCTTTATTGAGGACTATTGCATGAGGTCATTTCATCTTGGTGTTTGACAGTGAAAGGAAAATTCTTCTCCTTCCCTTAATTAGACATTCATTGAAAGAAAAGACTACTTATCATTTCTTATGCATGTTTTGGGAACTGAGTCATAATATCATCATTCTTCACTCTCATACACCTATGAGTAAAGAACAGCCACTAAAGTCAACGCTTAACTAAAATTCATTAGACTTTTTACATCTTTGTTAGCAAACCTACATTAGTTTTAGGTGTAGGGCTTTGGAATAGGTTGAAAGGATAACTTTCCAAAGCTATCAAACAAACATAGTATCTTGTGGTAGGGAGAGTGAAATACAATTGTCGTATAGGCTTTCTGGGATCCCTCTCTCACACAGGGGTTACGCACGAGGTCACACTCAGGAGAGCTATGAAGATTATCCCTCCATGGTTTGACTGATTGTAGTAGTAGGATCGTATTATGGGGGTCACTTGAAGGTATACCCACAATGTTGAGTGGAAACCTTTCAAGTTTATTTCGGGCTAGATACCCTTCCCTTACATTCGGACTAGAATATCAATTGTACTCGCCCAGGGGCTGACTGTGAATTGGTGACCGTAGTAGCCATAAGTTTTAGGGTCCCACACAAGGTGACAGTGAAGGGAAGTCTCACTGTACCTAGAACAGACATTGGTCAAACTCACTAGGGATCCTTGGAGGCTAAATCCACAATTACTATGTGGAAGATTGCACCAAGGCCTAAGTCCATTAAGAGGGTCACCAATGTAATTGATCCACCCGCTCTATCCCCACCTCTTCCTATTTTGATCTCGTGATGTTGGATGTCATCACCAACTAGTGGTTTCATTCTGGGAAGGTTTTGTTTGGTTGTTTGCTTCACAGATTCATAATGTGTGTTGGATGTGTTACTTAGTAGACCTTAGGTCGAGTTAGTGTTAATGGCATCGAATCCTGATAGTACCAATGGAGGAACCCCTTGTCCCGGGGAACCTTACACCTTTCCTTCTTTTGGAAACTTTGGTCCTCCATATATTGCCACATTGAGTCTTCTAGGACTCGCCATCGGATTACCAGTTTGGTTGTTCCCCACTCCGGTGATCTCGAATCCTCCCAATGTTTCAACTGTACCTAATACTTTGGATGTCAGTACACCACCCACACATCAACCTCATGTCGACCTTTTGCCTTCTTCACCCATTAAGTCTCCTTCCCTTTATCCTTCTTCGTCTAGGGAAAACTCTAAAGCAAGTAGCTAGGTTGATCAGAAGAAGAAGAAACAAAAAGTGAAGAAGAAGAAGAGCCCAAAAAGGACCAAGGCCCCAACAACATCAGATGTTGGATCCAAGCAACTAGTTACCGTTAATAGTACTAGGAGTATTGATGAGGTCAACAAGATTAAAATGAAGAACCCAAATTCCCTTGCTGTCTTTGTAAGGGTGACCATTTTCTGAGGGATTTCCATGGTATTCCCAAGGTCTTAGAGATATGGTCCTCCACGTCATCAGCCTTTGCTAGTCATGCCGATGATATCCCATCAACTAGTGATGTTAAGGTTGGTAGGAAGAAGAAAACTGTCAAGTTCCCTTGCATTTTATGCAAAGGTGATCATTACTCTCACCTTTTCCCTCATATGGATGAGGCCTCTTCTCTTTTGGAAAAGATTCAACTTCTATTTGGTTATTGTAGGTTTTCCCCCAACCCTTCATTAGCTTATGGATTGGTCAATCCAGTTCCATCCCCGGTTAGTTCGGTTGATCAGGTGGTCAATCTGGTTCCATCCCTGGCCAGTCTGGTTGATCAGATGGTCAATCTAGTTTCCTCCTTGATTGAACCACAAACCCAAGTAGCTGATCCAGTTCTATCATCGATTAGCCCCACTCTTCATCAAAAGAGTGTAACCCAAGTGGTTGATCTGTTTTCATCCTCGGTCAATCCCGCTCTCTTGTTAGAGGGTGAAACCAAAGTGGTCAATCCAGTTTCTCCATTGGTCAATCCCACTCCTCCCTTGATGAGTGCCAAAGTGCCTAATCCATTCCCTTCCTTAGTCAGTCCCACCCTTCATCCGAAGAGTGCCAAAGTGGCTGCTCTGGTTACATCATCAGTCAATCCCACTCTTCCTCTGGAGAGTGCCAAAGTGGTCAATCCAAGTCCACCATTGGTCGATCCAAGTCTTCCATTGGTCGATCCTACTCTCCCTCTAGAGAGTAAACCCAATATTTCCCATGTTTTTATCGTTGATACAAAATCCACCATGCCGGGGGGAATTCCTCCTTCTCCCATGAAACCCCCTCCAAGTAATGAGGCCATCATTTTTTATTGGGGTAAGCTAACTGGACCTCATCTTCCCTCTCACATTCCTTTATAGATTACAACACAGGTTTGTGGTTGGGACATTCCTCTTACGCTGATAGATGAAGGTGCGTCCGTTAGTATTTTGTCTTCTGTTGCTTGGCACACTTTGGGTTGTCCTCGACTTGCGTCGGTTACACAGAATCTGTTAAGTTTTAACCGAAGAACTGGTCAACCTTTAGGGACCCTTCCTCAGTTTTCGGTAACTTTGGGAGAAAAAACTATCTTTATTGATGTCATGGTAGTCCGAGACCCCTTCGATTTCACTTTACTCCTTGGGCGGGATTATGTCTATGCCATGAAAGCTATTGTATCCACTCTTTTATACGTGATATCTTTCCCTCATGATGGAAGAATTGTGACTATTGATCAAATTTCATTCATCGGTCCTGACTGGATTACCTCCCTAAATGGTTCTTATATGTAGACAGTATCGTCCCTACCACATGTTAATTATGTGGCATTGTCTCCAATGAATTCAACTTCCGATGATTTAGATCTGATAGTTGACATGGTGATTTCTTCGGTAGGGATATTGGAGCCTAATCTCCTTACCCCTGTCGCGGCCCTCGACATGTGTTCCTTCCAGAGTGATTATCTTCCATCCAGCAAAGATCTCTTGGAAGTCATGACTGAGTTTTGTCCCTTGACATGGTATCCTTCCAGAGCGTTATTCTCTTGGAAGCCAAGATCAAGCAGAGTCCACGAGCATAGTTTCTCTTCTCTGTGGAAAGCTCGTTAAAAAATGAAACAGAGGTAGGAGCATAGTTTTCCCTTCTGTAGAAAGCTCGTTAAAAAATGAAACAACAATCTGGGGATCGAACCCAGAACCCTGAGCATAGTTTTTTTCCTGTGTCAAGCTCGTTAAAAAATGAAATAGTCACCTCTCTTGAACCTTCTTTTCATCCACCCTTCTCCTTTTTCTCATCTAGTAGATAAATTGGTGACAACCTCAAAGTCGGTGAATTAATTGAAGCTTGGAGGGCATGTCTCCATCCTTTGATGATAATTCTAGAGCTAAGTCACTAACTTTCAAGCTGGGGGCATATCGAGATTAGTCTTTGTTCTTTCTCGTTCTCGTAAATACATGAGAATGCATCTGGGTAAACTTTTATCTCTTTTTCAGACATGTATGGATACATGAAAAAGGAACCCCCTGGAGTCGTCTTTAAGCTCTTTTTAGACTCTCTAAACATGAAAAGATTGCCGAGTGATCTTGCTTCCTTTCCCACTTGTTAAAAGGTTTGAAAGGGCGTCTTTTGAGTGATAATTTATCACTTTCTCGGTCTTGTGAGACTAACATTACGAAAAAGGACAACATTGGAGTCGTCTTTAATTCAATTTCAGACTCTCTAAATATGAAAAACCACCGAGTTTACCTTCTCTGGACTTGTTAAAACATCATACATTGAAGGGCCCATACGGGACCGAACCTTTACTTCTTCCAGTTCATTAAACAAAGTAAGAGGGACTTACCAAAGGTGAGTCATATTGAGCATGTGTTACCCTCCTCAAGCTCGTTAAATTAAAAAGAGGTACTCATCTATCTGGATGGGGGAAAAATTGAAGGAAGCAAGCCAAGCAGTTTTTGAGAACGTTACCAGTAACTCTTAGAGTCGCCCTTGAACACGACACTTTGTCTTTGCAGACATATTAATCCGCTGAAACTCTGCACTGAACCAATCCTCTGAGTTTTTCTTATTCCTTTGGGTCACCCGATGAAAGTCATAGTATCCACTGCATCATCGTGTTTTGGTCCATGTTATGTTTCTGTTGTTGTGCCTTAGTGTTCAAGGGAAGTATCGCCTCGAGAGTCATCCATCACAAATACCTTGTCTCAATACCCGTGTTAGTCCATGTTCATTCTACCAAAGTACATCTCTGTGTCTATTTTGTGTCGTTGATGGGGGATACATCAAGGACCTCCTTCGACGAGTCTATTCCTGTCGACTTCAACACATTATCCAAGAACTAGACTTAGAAACCAATTAGTACTTTGGGACCTGCATGCCTCAATGGCAGGCCTCCTCACATTTGATAGTGGGTTTACATCATTGACCTCTGATCGGATGATTCCACGAATGTTCGACTTCAGCTCCTCTATTCACATTCATTGGAATGTACTAGGGTACCTTGGGAATCATTGACATCAATGATGACTTCCCTCATGCTTGTTAACGATTTACATCATTGACTGGTAATCAAGTGGTTTCTGCCATGTTCAACATCAGGACATCTATTCACATGGTAAGATTCGTACTACATCGGGATCGGTAAGAAGATTGTGGGTTCAGTGATCACTCTGATGTGTACTTTGCCCAGGTTGCGACAGAGTTTCTCTTGAACATTGACACATATACTATCACATAGATCCACTTTGTATTGGTCGTGGCTATGTCTTGTCATCTCATAGATCCACTGTGTATTCTTCGTGGCTATAATCAGTTCAGGTCATGGGAGTATAGATCCACAATGTATCTTCAGTGGCTATACTTTTTTGTCAATATAATTATGGATCCGTAGTGTATTTTATGGCGTCCATATCTTGAAGTCTTTTATCCCTCAAGCATAAGTATGCTTGCCTTGGGTTTGAAACATGTCATAACATTTGTTTGATGGTTATTTGCAACTTCTACCAGGTTCTTCTAGTCCACACTCTTGTTTTAAAGATTTGTAAAGTGTTTCATCCATCATTCTCTCTTCTGACCTCACACTTTAGGGGGCATTCTGTTACACATGAAATTTTCACACCTAGGTACCTCACCCTAAGTGTCATAAAGTGTCATATAAGTGTCTCATACACGTTGACACCATGGAATAACATATGTCACAATCCCTAGTCAATGTGGAGGAGGGATATATTACATGAAGGCCAAAATACCAAGTACACATGAATTATTATTGATATTCATGGAAAAGAAATTGATTAAGTGTGAGAATCAAGTGCACATGAATTATTATTAATATTGATGGAAACGAAAGTAATTAAGTGTGAGAATCCACCTCACATTTGGTTTTCTATTTTTTAGGGAAGGTGGAGGATCTCATGGATGGTTGAAATACTTCCTCCTTAAAATCCTTGAGAGATATTTCCTCCCCAAAATCCTTAAGAGATATTTTCTCCCTAAATATCTTAGAGATCCCTTTCATAGTGGATCTGATGAGAGATCCTCTCCATGGTGGTTATACCTCCAAATCCTATATAATGAGTGATTTCCATGGAGGAGGGGGGATAGAGGAGTTTAGAGATACCAAACATGATCTCATGAGAAGTGAGGGGAAAGTATTGTGAAGCATCTAACTTATGATCTCATGAGGAAGATGTCATTTGGAACATAATCATTCTGTGTGTGGACTGTTTAAGAAAGGGTTTGGACAAGGAGAGCTTGATGAAGCTGTTGCACTCATATCTATGGTTGTAAGTATTCTTCATTGTTGTTCTCATTAATACAATCAATGCTTGGCCTGTTTTTTTCAAACTTGTACTTGTTTCATATAAGTTTGTCTACTGTAGATGGATCTATTTTTGAGCTAATCTCAGTAGAGTAGAAAGTCTTTTGTGATTTTGTTTGTCTTGGAGGACCTACCAAGGAGCTCAAGATCGAAGCTCATCCTGGACCTTGCAGGGACAAACGATGTTCATAAGGTACATACCTTCCTCCTTCTCTTTCATTCATTAGCTTGATTAGATCTAAAAGGAAGTCAATGTCCATGTTAAGCACTTTCTGTCTTAGAGTTAAGGGTCTATCTCTCAAGAGGAAATCTGCCTGCCCATAGGGAGATTTTCCTACAACAAGGGAGGACTTTGCGAAGTCCCAAGTCCCAAAATCATCACAACCATCCATCATCGAAGGATAGGTGGCAGCCAATTCGAGGTTTCAGGGAATCGAACCTTGGAGGATCAAATAGGGGGTGTAGAGGAAAATACCTAAGGGACTGGAAGCTGCAATGATCCTAGTCGTAGGTGTTGGTAAGGACGTGTGGCAAGCGATCAATGTTTCCCTGACTCGCACATTGGAGGAGTCAACGAGAAAAGTTTTAAGAATTCACGAGGCCCAAAATCGTGAAAGGATCTGAGCCGTCAAATCATGAGGGGAGCATGACCATTGATCTGGGTGAACAAACTTCAAGGGTTCGAGACTCGAAAGAGTCGGGGTGACTTGCACATAGGAATCTCGAAACTACGAAATAAGAAGCGCTTGGAGGAAGGGCCCCAGGTCATGATGAATGGTCATATTAATGAATGACAAGGGAGGAGATATTGCAAGCTAGGCTCTAACTTGGAGTTCGGAAGATTGGGGTTGGACGAGTAAAGTGCGGCTCACAATAAAATGCCCAAGGATGCGAAGTCCTGAGTATAGACATGGAGCTCTGGACCGTTAGATCACGGGAGGTTGTAAACTGTTGATCTGACATCGGGGGTTTGAATATCGGGAGAGCGGTGAATCAAGATTTGGCTCACACACAGGAATATTGAAGTAGCAAATAGCGAGCCACCTTTTGAGTTAAGCCTATGGTTGCGGCCTTTGATCACGTGGAGGAAGATCACACCTAGTGCTTGTTCGCACGAGATGGGTAACACATAGAACCTGTGGATTTGTTGTCGGATATTCTAGCAGGGAATAAAAGATCTTCTTCAGCTCATGATATGTGAGAAGATCCATGACCGGGAGGTTAGTGGGACCCTGTCGAGGTAGGGGGTCCTGCATCAATTAGGTATATATTTATCCCAGGGTTTCCCTCGAGTTAGGGACTTACTGTTGTTGTTGATTAAGGTTGGTTGCCATTGATGTCAACCCTTGAAGAAAGCCCCATAGCAAAAAGGTTTGGGTAATGGACCCAATATTATTTGATGTAAATATGACTCATTATTGTTTTTTCATGGTTGATAAGAAGTAAATATGAATGAACTCCAAGGTTGTCCCCTTATGGTGAAAGCCCTCACGAGAAGACGCTTTGTGGAGTAAGAGAACCCATGATTAATTGTGGAATAATGAGATGAAGGAAAGTGAATTTGTTAAGGAAAATATCCTATATGGATAGTTCTTGTCATGTCATTTCTAGTGGTATGTGGAACGTCACATAATTCCTCACGGTTAGAGAGTTATGGCCATGAGAAGTTGGAGACCCCAGGTTTGGGTAATGGACCCAAGTTTGTTTGATGGGTAGTGGTATGAGTTATGATATATTTTTAGATAATACTATTCTATATGGATATTACATGTCATGCCATTTCTGGTGGTATGTAGAACATCACATAACTCCTCACGGTTTGAGAGTTATGACCTTACAAAGTTGGAGGACCCTCATATGTCATCTAGAAGCCCCAAAAGGTCAAAGTAATCAAAGTGGTTTAAGAGATTTTAAAAGGTAAATAATAAAGTGA
>ML780199.1:419059-436662 GCA_009831015.1 Picea engelmannii | reverse complement strand
ATTATTTCAATAATAAATTTAATGGAGAAATTAGAAGTGGACCCAACCCTAAAATAAGGAAAGTGGGCCAAGTGGCCTAGAAGATGTTTTTAAGGAAGCTACTTGGAGAGTATAAATAAGAGGCAAGGCTCTCTCATTTGAATAACTGTTATAACCCTAAATTGCACCACACATTCTTACCTGGCATCAGGCCAAATCATATCCCTTCTTTGCCAAAACACTGCTGAACAACTCTTTGAAAATCCTCTTGAATAAAGGCCCATGTGCCCTAACTCATTACTACACGCGTGTACACATTGGCTGACCCAAAACAACCCGTGTGGATTGACAAAAGCATGAAAAAAGGAAAGTTGTAAATGAAACAAAAGGCTATGGGTGAGTTAACTGAAACTCCCGGCCATGCATGTCCAAGGGTTCATCCAAATACCTAGCTCATTCTAGCCTATAAAAGAAGGGGTAGGGGTAGGGGTACCATTTCAGGGAGGAAGAATATATCAAAGAAACTCTGCCCATTTACGTATTCCATTGTCCCAACCCTTTAGCCTTTCCTAATGTCAAAGGAGATTTAAAGAAAAGCAATTGAAGGAAAAAAGAAGAGGAGCCCAGGATCAGGTTCAAGGAGCGGTCGTTGGTCTCAACTTTTGTAAGTTGATTCATTTTAAGTAATAAAGATAATGCTTTTCCCATCCCAATTCATGAACTTCTTATGGTTTGATTAGTTTATGCTTGATTTCTAACCCGTTAGTATATAAGTAGTATGCATGCATAGTTGTTTCTCATCTTGGATGCAGGTCAGCTTTGGAAGGAGTATTGTGAACAAGTAATCAAGCACAACGAAGGATCGACATCAAATGCCAGTAATGAGGTAGGTTGATCTTTCCATGTATTTACTAAGAAAAAGGGATTTAAATCTAGGGATGAAGGTAGAAAGTAATTTCTATTCGGTCATATCTGCATGCAAAGTCTAAACTCTATTTGCTAGTCTGTAGGGTGTTTTTCCCCAACAACAGAATTGGTGACCATACTGGGGAGAGATTCTTTAGGGTTCCTAGAATTTTATTTAGTTTTTGGGTAGTTTAAAGACTAGTTTTTCTTGCCTGTCTTTTCTTTTCGTTTCTATAAAGTCTGAGCTAGCAGGGAGTCTAGTTTTCCATACCATCTTTCCCTGACTTTTGCTTGAATGTGTTTTTCAGGACTCACAGAGGTACATGTGGCCTGCATAAGGCCTACACGCGTGTATCCGCGCCCTATCCTCTTATAGCCTGCGTGTGAATTCTAGCTGTAGAGGTAGCAGTAGCATCTAGGAGTTCATAGAACCTCAGAGGTAGTCCTCTTCTTCCCTGTCAGAATCACACAATCTCAGGGGTTTTTTTGAAATTCTGTCTGAATCTTTTTTGCTAACAGTCCTATCTCAGATTGTTTTTGCCTTATTACTTTTTCCTTGCATTATTTGTTTTTCTGTTAAAAAGAGTATCCAAGCTTTCAAGGGATCCTGGTTATCAATATTAGTGGTCTCTTCTTGGTTTGGTCTATCTTTTTTTATTTTTTCTTAGAGTTTAGATATACACGTGGCCTATACAAGGTCAGCCCGCATGTACACACCTTCTGTCTCTGTTCAGCGTGCGGTCACACGCATGTTGTTTGAGTAACAGTCCCATGCTTGTACATGATACTTTTTGTTAAGGGTAAGGTAGTCATCCTTTCCCTTGATAAGAATTGTTCCTCTCAGGTGTTTGAATCTCTGTTTGAACAGTCAGTAGCTTAGGATTAATTTTACCCTTAGCTTGCTTTTCCTCATTTAAAACATTGTCAGAAAAATAAAAAAATTTACGGTTTTTAGACAAGTGTGAGAGTCATTGTTTTTACAATTGCTATTATGTGATTTTTTAAATCTGATTCTTTGCGATCTGCGATTTAGGCCAGAATTGTTTTTCTTGGTCTTTTGCTTGTCGGTATTTTCCCTTTCTTGCTTTACTAACATTTAAATAAATAAATAAAAATCTCTTTTCGTTTTCTTCTTTGGTTGAAGAGTGTGTTTCTGCATCATTAGCTAGGGAAAAGTCTTTTATTTCATAAGTTTTTTCAGTTCACTTAGATTATAAGTAGCTCGTAGTCGAGTGAAATTCCTTTGAGTTTGCTGTCCAAAATCTTAAAAAAAATTAAAAATATTTCTTTAGAAAAGTTGTTGAAATTTTGCATTCAGTAAAAGTTTTGTTTCCAGCTTTTTCATTCATTTTTTGCTTTTGTCTTTTACACATCATCAGTTTCACCCTCATACCCCTTGACGTAAGACAAATCCATGAAAGTAACGCTAAATTTAAAATCTACTAGACTTTTATGTTTGTAGGGTTCACAAACTAGTTCAGGACTAGGGCCTTGGATTAGGTTGGAGAGGAAACTCTTCAAGGCCATTTAAAATCAAACATTGAAGTCTGAGATAGGGAGTGTCTAAGTCCAATTTTCTGGAAGTTATCCGGGACCCCCCTCTAACACAGGGGATAAACATGAGGTCGCGTGTGGAAAGGTAGCGGAGATAACCCCTCCAAAGCCGAACCAATCGTAGTGGAGAACACATATAGAGGGCTTGTTGTGGGATTCCGTTGTTTTCATTTGCCACGGGTCTTCATGGGTCTCGAATCCGTTCGAGGTCCTCAGTTGTCTTCCAGACCATTTTCTCTTACCCTTGACAGGTTTAGGGCTCGATACCATGCTCATTCTGGTCTACCTAACTTTTGACTGTACCCGCCTGGTCACTGTTCGCGTGCTGGAAACCTAGTTGCCAATCTTTGTTAGGGACATACACACGTGATTGTGGGGGTATACCGCGGTACCTAGGATAGAAATCGGGCCATGCTTTGTAGAGTATACCCGGAGGGTGCTTCCATGTTCAAGTTGCACTTGCACCAGTAAGTTGCTCTAGTGTTGGTTGTTGTAACTGTTCTTCAAATTAATTTAGTGTTTGCTTGTCTTATATTCTGGGGACTTTTTTCTTAGTGTGTGTTACTTTTGAGCGTTTAGACGACCTTAGAGTGTCTTGTATATTCTCACACAGTGGAGGATCCTGAGCTCCGCCATTCACGAAGGCTTCTTGGCCTACCACCGGTTACATTGGAGCCACCCCCTCCACCATTAAGGCGGAGGCTAGACCAACAAGGGTCTTTTGAAGTGACCGGATTACAAACCATTGTGCCCGAACAACCCCCAGATGAATCTACTATTTTGGACCTTGAAGCAATTGCTCTTGGCTCGATTGAAACCCAAACCACTGATTTCTTGGCACCTTTTATTGTACCAATTCAATTTCATGAGCACCAGACAGTGTCGCACACAGCAATGGAAACAAATGTTGTTACTCCTTCTAGGAATTCTTCAATTCCCACCACGGTTGTCACCATAGGAGAGTCGTCATCTCCTAAATTACCGTCGTCGGTTCGAGCCACCATGGTCTCGACCGCAACTACTTCGCACTGTGGTCTAAACCCGTCTTTGGTGGCAACCACAACCCCTTTCACACCTAGTGCGATAGGCCCTCCGTTCTCATACAGTATGCCTAGTTCGGGTACAAGTCCTGTACTGTCCTACTCCACTTTATAGAATTTAGGTCTGGGGGCAGGGAGCTATAGCACTCCTCTGCAAGGTCAAATGGGGGGAACTCCTATCCCTTCTAATGATTTTCCTTACGTAAGAGGTCATATCCCTCCTTCGTCCCCTTCACTCGATGGTTCACATCAGCAATCCGTCGGGCAACCTACACACAATAGTTTATTTGGAGTGGGAATTCAAGGACCACCTTCGCATAGTATGCCGATAGGTTCGACACCATTTTCTTGGAACAAAATGTTTGGCAACAACACCTTCTTGTCAGCTGCTTTCCCAACTGGGGTAAACCCCATTTTTGGACAATCTACTCCTGAGCAAGGTATTATTCCTGCACAGGGGGCAAACTTAGCAGGACCTTGGAATTCAGGGCAAGGATCCGTTCCCTCCTCCAGAATGTCGATCTGGGGTAATTATTTCCACAATCAATGGAACCTAGAGCAAACTACTATGCCTATCCCCACGAGACCGGCATGGGGTAATCCTTCCCAAATTCCTTCGAATACAATGCATGCCCAACAATCTATGTCCTATTTGAGAAATCAGCCGATGATGTCTCCACATATGAAAAATCCTTACGCTGGCCAAGGCCATGGCTTTTACCAAAATTTGAGCCAGCAGCCAAACGTTTCCTGGCAACCTGGTGCTAGTCAAACTCCAGGACCCTTTTTCCCATGTTATCAACAACAACCCAAACTACCTTTCCTGGTGACTTTACACTTGCCAGATTTGACAAGGTTGTTGAATGACCCCATTTGTCACGATCCGCGCTGGCCTCCTATGCTGATGAAGTTTACTTCAGACATTCCAAAGTTCAAAGCCAAGACTAATGAAGATCTATGAGATCATGTGACTACCTTTCATCTTTGGTGCTCATCTAACTCATTAAAAGATGACTCCGTACAGTTGCGATTGTTTCAATGTACTCTCATTGGGAGCGCCGCGAAATGGTACATTGAGCTCGATCACTCAAGATACTCTTCTTTTAGCGAATTGGCAATGGCTTTCCTTAACCATTTCTAGTTACCTATGAGATATGATGCTGGCACAGAGCTACCCTCTAATTTCAAACAGACAATAGCGGACCATATCTCTAATCACATCCGAGAATGGAGACGCCGGAAGAGTTTAATCAAAGTACCAGTCCCACTAGCATTCTTGCTTGAGTGGTTCCTTAAGTCTTTGGTCCCGCAGTTATCCAAAGACGTCACGACATCCATAGTTTTCTATGAAGAAGATTCCATCATGAGGGCTCAACAGTTTGATCTCATCTATTCTCAGTCTGGTTTATTATACAACATCTTGCCAGATGCACTACGTTCAATACTGGATAAAACTAGACAGAGAGTTGGACCGCATGCCGATGGTATTGTCGGTTCAACACAAACCAAGCCTGCTGAGCAATTGACAAAGCAGTTGCAATAGTTATCCATACAACACACAGTGGCCAACCAAACTACTGCTTTGGCTGCTCCCCCTACCCAAATGTTGTAAGTACACACAGTGCAGTTGACTAGCCTGAAGGTCACCCAACAGCCTAAAGGGAAGAAAAAAAAAACAAAAGAAGAGTAAGGGGGATAAAAAACCCAATGATAATGTTGGTGGGGACAACACTAAAAAATGGAAGGCAAGGTATCCTTGCAACTTATGCACAGAAGGCCACCCGACCCATCTATGTCCTCGACTTGCAGAGGCCCAAAAGTTTGTCACACAACAACAACAAGCAGTGTTGACTAATCCCTTTCAACATGGGCAAAACCTAACTCAAGCCTCTGCAAGCACGAAAGGGGGCAGCCAAGAAACATGCCCACCTCCAAACAATCCCTCATCCGCGAACGTATATATGGTTAGGGGTGATGCTTTCAAATCGACTATAGCACACGATTATAGTAAACCAAGCGCTTCTGAGAAGGGTAAAGAAGCTAACCTCCCATCTCTTCCTCTACAGATTGAGAAGACGTTGGGAGAAACAATGACACACATTCCAAAAGGTTCATTTTAAAAATCTTCTATTAACCCAAACATAAGGGCCGCCCAGAACTATTCTGTGGTGGAAGATTTATCACAAACACCTTGTGCGATGTCTACTTTGGAGGTCCTTCAAAGCTGCCGTGCTCAGAGGAAAGCCTTGTTAACCACTTTGGGCTCTACTAAGACTTGTAATCCGGGTACCATAATGTTAGATACAACCGACTTAAAACCTCATTTGCCTTACCATGTAGCATTTCAGATAATAGTGGCTTACCCCACGAAAACTTCTACACGGAATATCTTCTGCACGGTGGTCGATGAGGGTGCCTTGACATGCGTTATGTCGTTGGCATGTTGGAAGGCCATTGGCCAACCCGTTTTGTCTCCATCACCTACTCTCCTCACTTCTTTCAACGGTCGTTCGTTCCGATCGCATGGCATCATTCCTTCTTTCCCCGTGCAGTTAGGAGGGAAAACTGTGTGTGTCAAAGTAGAGGTAGTTGATGCTCCCCTCGAATATAACCTCTTGTTAGGATGCAATTGGACTTCTACTATGCAAGCTGTGGTTGCTACAGTTTTTCGAGTCTTGTTGTTTCCACACGAGGGCCAGATAGTGACCATCAATCAATTGTCTTTCTCCAGACCTGACCCAACTTTGGGGGCATCCACGGTCCCGATGATTGATAATCCTCACCTAGGTGTCATCAACGTAGGAGTTGGTTTGTGCCCATCCTTGATGGGTACCTTTGATTACCCACCTCCTCACAGCGATATAAAATTTATATCTAATCACCATAAGGTTGAGATTTTTCAAGTTTCATCATTCCGCACGACTTACTTCGAGGATCCATGGATTCTTCCTTCCCCATCGGCCATGATGGATGAGACAGGGCACCCAGGCATGTCCATGCCCTTGTCTGTCACTGAAGTAGCATACTCTTTAGTCCAGCAAGCTTCATCTAACACCGATCTGACTCCTACATAAGAGTTAGATCCACTTCTAGAGCCTATTTGGTCTCAGGGTTCTCTCGCTAACGTCGATTCGTTAGACTTAGTCTTGCCTTCTGATGAAGCAGTAATCGAGGCAATGACTAGTCCGGACAAACCTTGGCAATATCTTCATCACAGATCATATTTTCTCCCAGAGTTAAGCCGAATCGAAGCAGGAGAATCCACCGTGACCATGACGGGAGATCAGCCGTGTCCTATTAATCTCTTAGCTACACATGAAATTTATGCTGAGGGAAATATGGAGACTATCACTGAAACTATACCAATCAAAATCTCCCGAAACCTTGGTGTTGTGGAGAACATCTTTGTCGAAGAAGATTGCTCTCCTGAAGAGATTCAAATCTACACGGATCTGTTCAAGGAATTCTGCGACGTTTTTGCCTGGTCTTATGAGGAAATGCCAGGTATTGATCCAAAAATAGTTGAACATGAAATCACAACGTATCTTGATGCCAAGCCTATTTGACAGAAGCTTCGTCATGTTAATCCCAAGAAAGTTGCAGCCATCAAGATTGAGGTTGAGAAATTGCTAAAGGCAGGTTTTATTTATCCTATCCATTTGACTCAATGGGTGTCCAATCTTGTGCTAGTCAATAAAAAACAAGGCACGATTCGTGTATGTACCGATTTCCGTGATTTGAACAAGGCATGTCCCAAAGATAATTTTCCAACACTATTCATTGACTAGATCATTGATGAATGTGCTAGTTGCGAAGCCTTTTCTTTCATGGATGGTTTTTTGAGATACAATCAAATCCAAATCAAACCCGAGGACCAACAAAAAATGAAATTCATTTGTCCATGGGGTACATTCGCATATCGTAAGATGCCTTTTGGTCTTAAAAATGATGGAGCCACATTCTAGCGGGCCATGTCTTTTGCCTTTCATGATCTCAAGCATATAGTCAATGCCAATCTAGATGATTTAGCATCACGATCTCACAAGAGAACAAATCATCCCACACACCTTAGACTTATATTCGAACGCTGTCGCTACTTTCATATTTGCTTGAATCCAAACAAGTGCAGCTTCTGCGTAACGTTAGGATGTTTGTTAGGTTTCATCGTATCAACAACAGGGATCATGGTCGATCCTCTCAAGGTGGAGGCAATAATCCAGTTTCCCCCCCCCATGCACAATCCTTCAACTTCAGAGTTTACAAGGCAAGGCGAACTTTTTACGACCCTTCATTGCCAACTATGCCAAAATCACCAAGGGATTTATGCGCCTTCTGAAGAAATACGTTCCTTTTTACGGACGAAGCCACTCAATGCTCTTTCGACACATTAAAACACGCCCTCACAACTGTGCCTCTGCTACGACCACCTAACTATAACAAAGATTTCTTATTATATCTGGCTATCACAGAGTCAACTATTGGCATGGTTTTAGTTCAGGAAGATGATTTGTTCTCAGAATACGTGATCTGTTACCTGAGCCGAGGCATCGTAGGACTAGAACTTAATTATTCTCATATCAAAAAACTTGCATTGGCAACAGTTCATGCTGTTCAACGGTTCTGTCATTATGTTATGTTTCGCAAGACCACCATCATTGCTATCGTGAATCCATTCCAGTACATGTTGACACGACGGGTTATAGGTGGAAAAATTAGTAGATGGATAGTCATCCTCCAGGAATTTGACTTAGACTTCATTTCAGCAAAGTCCAAAAAGTCATTGGTCTTCGCAGAGCTTATTTCAGAACTTCTGGTTGAGTCAGGTGATGTTGTGCCTTAAGAATCGCCTATCCGAGGAGACATGATTTTGATCACATTTTAAGATCCCTGGACGGATATATACTTATCTATCTCCAGACTTTGAAGTGACCCACTTTTGCTTCTCATGATGAGCGTCGGCATATACGCCATCAGGCTAAGAATTATCTCATACTCAATGATACGTTGTATCAAAGAGGTGTAGATTGCATCTTACGTTGATGTCTCACGCATGAGGAGGCAGTCATCGTGCTCAACGATTGCCATACTGGAGCTTGTGGTGGTCATTTTTCTGGGTTGCAAACAACCCAAAAGATTCTACGAGCAGGTTACTTCTGGCCGATGCTTATCAAAGATTGTATAGAATCGATCAAGAAGTGCCATCCATGCCAAGTCTTTTCTCGGAAGATGAGGGCACATCCCACTCCTATGTTTCCTATCATCACAATTGGTCCCTTCACCAAGTGGGGGATTGATTACACTACTTGAAACCCCTCATCAATAAGGGGGCACTGCTATATCATCATAGCTGTAGACTACTTCACTAAGTGGGTTGAAGCTATGCTAATGTTTAATGATGATGGAGAGACTGCAACTCTCTTTTTATTCAACCAAATAATAGCAAGGTTCAACGTCCCGAGAGAGATTGTTACTGACCATGGAAGTCACTTTTAGAACCAAATGATGACCGAATTAACATCAAAGCTTGGGTTACGACAAGAGCATTCATCACCCTACTACCCCCAAGCCAATGGGAAAGTGGAAGCTGTAAACAAAACTCTTAAGACTATTCTACAGTGAACTATCAACTCAGCCAAGTCAAATTGGCATTTGATGTTATACTTGGCATTATGGGCTTACTGAACATCTGTTAAGACTGTAGCTAGTTTCTCACCTTTTCAATTCATTTACGGGTTGGAGGCAGTCTTGCCCATCAAATGTCAGATTCCATCTCTAAAATTGACAGTACAATTATTGCCAGACACTTCTCCACTTGAAGAACGGTTAGTACACCTTGAGCAGCTCAATGAGCAACATCATGATGTGGCCCTGGCCAACGAGGCTCACAAACATAAGGTCAAGTGTCAGTATGATAGGTCCGTTTGTCCTCGGATTTTCTCTGAAGGTGACCTTGTCTTGGTCTATGACCAAGATAACGACCCCCTAGGAGCAGGAAAATTCAAACCCATGTGGTTCAGACCCTTTATCATAAAAGAGGTTTTAAAAAAGGGCGCTTATCGTTTGGTTGATTTTGAAGGGAATGCTTTGGCGGAGCCTAGAAATGGGCTCTACATCAAGAAGTATTACTCATAGGCAGGTCACTGTGGGTAACTTTTTGTAACATATGTATAGTCTTTGTACTATCACTTTTTGTTTCTTTTAAGCATTATGGACGTGTCATTGATGTTATCTTTCATTAATATGGTAGATGTCAAGTGATTCTGAGGTGTTTGTTGGGTATGTAGACGGTGCTAGTCGGCACACTCAGAGGCTCGCCTCTGCAGCTTGGGTAATCTTTACACCTCAGGTCCAGTTGTTATCTTCCGGAGGTATATGCTTAGGTGACACCACAAATAATGTCGTCGAGTATAGTGCAGTTATTGAGTTGCTTTGTGACGCCTTGTCATTGGGTATCTCTCATCTTCGGGTCTATCTCGACGCTCAACTGGTTGTGTCATAGCTAAACAGAGTATACCAGGTTCATGATCCAACTTTACACTGACGATGCCTTAGGGTACGTCTCTTAGAATGAAACTTTTATTATATTACATATTTTCATGTTCCTAGGAGATTAAACCAAATTATAGATACTCTAGCTAATCAAATTTTAGATTGGCATCTTGCACACATATGAAAGAGCATTGACATAAGCATGTAAATAAATTTTTGCACACGTGATCTATAAGACACAAAATATTAAAAAACCATATATAACATCATAAAATAACCAGAGTACATAGATGGATGCAAGCGCCTAAAAAATGGGACTAATAACGAGTCACAGGGCTTATGCCCTCAAAAAATATATACAAGTAAGCGCTCGTAGCACGTAAAAAGTATAAAGAGGTTCAGGGCCTATGGGCCCTGTTATAATAGTCCACAGCATGGGATAAACACCTAAGCAATCGGACCCATGTTCGAGGTGCCCCCACTACATGAGGTTGCATGGATGGCGACAGGTCCTCTATCTCTGCCATTGGGACTGTGCAAGTGAATGCAGTGAAGTTCCGATCAACTCGTCTAAGGACCCTCTCAGCCTCCCTAGCTGGGAGGTTCCCTGCTACTGCTGCTCCCCCGACGGCGGCAGCTATGGATTCTGGCCGAGGATGACGCCTGTTCCGTGCATAATCAATAGGTCGCACGGGTCCCACATCTGCATGCAACAAACATATACCCATCAAATACTCTGGCATACAAAAAATGATATATATAACAAAAATGACATAAAAATTACATATGAAAACAAGAAAACTACAAAGGTAGAGACTTACCCATCTCCCCTCGCTCCTCACCAGGAGGCACGGGTATCTCAGAATCTCTAGAAAAATCTATCCCTGCATATGGGTAATCCTCGATCACAAGGGTCTGTCGTGACAACCACACAAAGAAGTCATCATAGAAGGACTCATTGGTCCTTCCACCACCCTGTCGCAGCAGTAATATTGCCCATCTACATACTGCAGGGAAAGAGGCCTGATGTCCTCATACCACTTCCCGATAACTAAAGCTCAGAACTCTTTCAAAGAAGAATGAACACAAAATCATCCCGAACCTGAAGTTCCTTTGTGTCCACTGTCAGAAATATGTCAATTACCTCTTCATACACTCAAGTAGTGTTGTACTCCAGTCAAAAATATGTGCATTTAAGCACTGGATAGAACATTTCATCTATGTGTGAGACGCTTGATGCAAGGCTGTTGAACCGATAATCTTCCCAATCAGTAATAATATCGCCTGCAGCGATAGGTTAGTAATCTTACTGATGGGTACCTGGGAGCTCACACGGTTTGTCCCAGCCTCATAGTGCTCGGCTATCAGTTCCGCTATGTTATGTGGTCCCCCAGGAAATGTCCTGAAGTTGACTGGTTCCCCTCTCCTTGAGAGGCTAGTAAAAAAGTAGATATCTTCGGTGGTGGGCACCAGTGATTGCCCCTCTAGCATGAAGGCCTCTGCATCAGGGTGCTAGTAGTCAATCAAGGCATTCAATAGCCTTGGTTGCACTCGCATAAATGGACATAGGAAGAACTTCAGTAAACCACATTGCATCAACACGGCCACGACATTTGGATCTCCCGTGACCAACTCACTGATTGCTTCATGCTCCCTTTCCCTCCACAGGACATACATCCTACCAACACAACAAAGTTCAGGAGGGTGAGTACTTTCCCTTTAGTTTTTTTTTCTACAAAAGGGGGGTCCACATGAGCTGTAGAGGCGACAGTCACGTGTACACGCGGGTAGCCTTTACTCTACCTGAGTGTACACGCGGCCTGTCTAGAGACAGCCCGCGTGTACCTAGGGCTGACCTTTTAAAGGTCAACGCCCACCCAAAAAATGAAAGCAAATGCAAAATTGAAGAATTGAATAGCTAGATAAGGGAGTTTGTACTTTCTTGGTCCAAGTGGAAGTTCGTTTCGTCCATTGTAGCTCCCAGAATCATTGTTTTTAGCAAAGGGGGTATTTTGGCTCCAGAGTCAATTTCCAAATCAGCAATGGTGATAATGAGCTGCCAACTTCTATTTATAGACTTTTTGGTCTCTTTTTGTCACTTTTTTGGCCTCCCTTATTAGTTTCTTTATACCAAAAACCATTTAGATTGATTCAGGAGTTATATAGGAGGGATTTGATCGGGTATTGGGACACTTTTTTTTGAGTTTTGAGAAAATTTTGACGGTCCATGAAATTTTTTCCAATAATCAACTTGAGCATATAGGTTAGGTTAATACCTCGACTTTTATGTCTCATTGTCTTTTTCCTCTGCTATAGGATTGATCCCATCAGGTTGTGACACGGAACCATCATATCTGATTTAGAAGTGTCGCAACTTGGCGGTAGAGCTTACCAGAACATGGATGCCCTAGGTAGGTCTGGTTGCATTATGGTGTCCATGTCGTCTCTAAAACACTGTAGGCTTGGGAGTCCTTATAGTATTTCCTAAATATGAGTTTGAGCCTCATTTGCATGATTCTTCTTCACTCTTTGTCTCACCCTCAGGACTCCAAAAAAATAACAGGTCTCCTTTTAAGCCCTTTTCAGACCCTCTAAACATGAAAAGATTTCCAAGCAATCTTGTGGCCTTTCACGCTCATTAAACTAAAATTTGAAGTCACATCTATCCGGTAGTAGTTTACCCCTTTTTCGGTCTGGACGGTCAACTGTACAAACAAAGGTATACTCTATGGAACTTCCATTCTTTAGAAGAGTACTCTCAGGTATAATTTTATCCCTTTTTCAGGCCTGAGGGACTAAACTTACGAAAAAGAAACCCCCACAGAGTCCATAGTTAAGTTCTTTTTAGACTCCCTAAAATTGAAAAGATCGTCGAGTGACCTTATTCTTTCACACTCGTTAAAATGGTACAGAATAATATTCCTAACGGATTCCATAGTTAAGCTTTTTTCAAACTCCTTAAAAGTGAAAAAATTGCCGAGTGATCTTGTCCTTGTCACACTCGTTAAAACGGTTTTGAATCGACGTCTAAACGGTGCTAGTTTACCCTTCTTCGAAAAAGGTACCCCAGTGGAGTCTCCTTTTATGTTTTTTCAGACTCTCTAAATATAAAAAACCACCGAGCTTACCTTCTCTGGGCTCGTTAAACTTACATCGAAGGATGTTACCATTGTGTGTTTTATCAATTGCATTTGCATACCTTATCCACCAGCCTTGTGACAGTTTGCTTATGCGTCTTAACACCTTTGGCCGCCGGAGGATTTTTCCCGAGTATCATTTTACTAGAACATCAGTCTTGTCATTGTGTCTTGAGCTTGTATTTTTGCAATACTCGTTCCTCCATTGTAACGTAATATTTCTTTATTCTTTTTCCACAATTATCGAAAAGAACAAAAAAATCAAATATACCCCAAAAAGAGGAAAGGAAAAGTATTTTCTTTATTGGCAGCATAATGAGTCACCCTTGGATAACGCACATCTGTCCGTTTGTTCATCAGAATATGGGATCTAGTACGACCTTAGGAATATTTTCTTGCTATATAGAGTTGTGTCCTCCACCGTTTGGTTATTCTTCCAAACATACGGAGAGTTTGTGTTGCCTCCTGCTTCGTAGACTTATGATTAACATACATGATTCCTGAGTTTCATCACTTGTCATGCTATTGTCCAAGGGAAGTTTGTCACTAAGCCTGAGTTGGCCCCTCTGCAATATGTCTCTTGTCCGCATACCTGACCATCCTGAATGTCCAATCAAGTCCTTGTTCGAAATCACTGAAGCCTTCAGTCTAATCATCAAGATTATCAAATCCATGATTGACGAGTTGTCGAAGACCTCTGGGTAGTGCAATCGTACACCCATATTACACTCCTACCCAATTTTTTGAAGATTTTGAAGTTGTTTCTCAAGCTCTGAAGATCTCATCTCCATCCATTAGGCCGAATCAGCTTCTGAAATATTGATACTCTATATGTATATATTTCTGATTTCGAGATGTAGCTCCACTGTGTATTGTTCGCAGCTACTCTTTATAGTTATTTGACATGGATCTATAGTGTATTTGATTGGTAGCGATGGTTCTATTTTATCCCTATCATGGGTATGCCTGCCTCGGTGAGACATTTGTTATTTTGCAGACGACACCTCCAGGTTCCTGACCCTTGGGCTCACTCATTCGGCACATTAATAAAGATTGGTAATGTATTTCGGCCATCATATGCTCTTCTGACCTCACACATTAGGGGGCATCTGTTATAACCCTAAATTGCACCACACATGCTTACCTGGCATTAGGCCAACTCATATCCCTTCTTTTCCAAAACACTATTGAACAACTCTTTGAAAATCCTCTTAAATAAAGGCCCACGTGCCCTAACTCATTACTGCACGCATGTACATGCTGGATGACCCAAAAAATCCCATGTGGACTGACAAAAGCATGAAAAAAGGAAAGTTGCCGACATAACAAAAAGCTATGGGTGAGTTAACTGAAACTCCAGGCCATGCATGGCCGAGGGTTCGTCCAAATACCTAGCTCCTTCTAGCCTATAAAAAAATGGTTAGGGGTACCATTTGGAGGAGGAAGAATATAGAAAATAAACTCTGCCCATTTACGTATTCCATTGTCCCAACCCTTTATCTTTTCCTAATGCCAAAGGAGATTTAAAGCACAGCAGTTGAAGGACAGAAGAAGAGGAGCCCAGGATCAGGTTCAAGGAGTGGTGGTTGGTCTCAAATTTTGTAAGTTGATTCATTTTAAGTAATAAAGAGAATGCTTTTCCCATCCCAATTCGTGAACTTTTTATGGTTTGATTATTTTATGTTTGATTTCTAACCCGTTAGTATATAAGTAGTATGCATGCATAGTTGTTGCTCGTCTTGAATGTAGGTCAGCTTTGGAAGGAGTATTGTAAACAAGTAATCAAGCACAACAGAGGATCAACATCAAATGACGGTAACGAGGTAGGTTGATATTTCCATGCATTTACGAATAAAATGATACTTAAATCTAGGGATGAAGGTAGAAAGTAATTTCTATTCAGTCATATCTGCATGCAAAGTCTGAACTCTATTTGCTA
Source organism: Picea engelmannii (assembly GCA_009831015.1). Lineage (NCBI taxonomy): Eukaryota > Viridiplantae > Streptophyta > Pinopsida > Pinales > Pinaceae > Picea > Picea engelmannii. Next base: position 421,618 of record ML780199.1, on the reverse strand, counting down.
GTCCGTAGGGTGTTTTTCCCCAACAACAATAACACTTGAGCATATTGAATATATATAGGTGTATGAGGTAAAAGAATTATATCTAATCCAAAATTCTAAGGAAAGTGAATAAAAGAAGGCCGAAATGCAAGGAAGGATAAATTCTTTTGATGGTGTTTTCTAAGGTATGTTATTTACAGGTCATCTCACCATTTTCTCTATAATGTTTTTTCTATAATGATTCAGATCCTGAAATAGCTATGAAAGTGAGAAAACATATTCAAGTATCTGTGGTAAAAAAATCATCTTGTGGGTCGTTTTATTTTGAGAGTTACACTCTGTGGAAAATAGGGTTTGTGGTCAGTCCTGAAACTAGTCAAAATCAGGTGTTTCAGGTAAAAACGTCATAACTTCTTCATAACAGATCCAAATTCAATGAAACCAAATGTATTGGTTAGGGTACATTCGGTAGTATGTTTTTTAATAGTTTAATATCAATTCATCAAACATTTTGTGTGGGGAATGCTCTAGAAGGTCGCTCTCTAGAATAAGCCAGAATTCAACAAGGTATGCCATTTTTGCTATAAATCCTTTTTTGAGAGGTTCCAAGTAGTGAAACTTGGAGGAATTGCATAAAACATACTAAATAATATTTTGTATCAATTTCAAAGATTTATACATTACAAGTTCAAAGTTATGATTACTTCAAGTTAGGGTTGTTGACTAATCCAAAACTAGGCATGTGAAACTAAAGAAAAGTTTAATGAAAATGCTAGTCTCTTATTTTTAAAGTTAAGGAAGGTTTGTAGGAATGTGATCATATACACCGGGTCTATTACAAAGCTACAAATCAGATTTTTATGATGAAATTGATGAGGGATTTTGGTTGTGGTACATGTTGAGTACATGGTTGAGACAAATAGTTGATGAGTTGGCACACATACATGAGGTGTATAGTTGATGACATTGGTACATATTGATGAGTCATAGTTGATGAGTAGTTGACACATGATTGGTACATACTTCGTACATGGTTGGATGCACTTGTTTATGGTACAGGTTGATTACAGGTTGGTGCATGGTTGATGCACTTGTTTATGGTACAGGTTGATTACAGGTTGAGGTACAGGTTGATGCATGGTTGATGCATGGTTCATATTTATTGGTATAGGTTTACAGTGGTATATCTCACAGTGATAATGTGACAGTGGTTCCATCATTCTACTTCTACTTCAAGGTGGCAGGACGGGGCAAGGACAGGTGGTTGTAGCCGGAGAACATTGGGGTTGTAGCCTCCTTCTGGTTGTAGATAGAGAATTGGGGAGTTGGAGCTTCCCTCAGGTTGTAGCCTAAGAAACTAGGGGGTTGGAGTCTCCTTCCAGTTTCAGCTGGAAAACAAAGGAAGTTGGTGCTTCCAATGAATGTAATTCTTCAAGACATATCAGAAAAAACATTCAGTGGTTTTCTCCTGATTTGGGTTTCCACGTAAAACACTAGTGTATTGTGTATGTGTTTGATTATTTATTTCTTACTGCTCATTATTGGACAATAATTCTACATTGATATAACATTTGAAGAAAAATGTTTATAATTATGCTATTACTGATTCACCCCCCCTCTCAGTAATCCAACAATTGGTATCATAGCAGGTTCCTTCAGAAATCAATTTAACCACTGAAAGGTAGATCATGAAGAGTACCAACTCGTATAAAAATGGAATACCATAGTTTGATGGACATAAGTATTCTTTTTGGAGCATAAGGATGAAGACATATATACAGGCACAGGGATTTCAAGTTTGGCAATCAATTGTAGATGGATACATAGCACCAGTAGTTCCACCAACAAATGACAAAGCAGTGAAATTCAGTGAGAATAATTCCAAAGCCATAAATGCACTTTTGAATGGTTTTAGTGATACGGTATTCACCAAAGTTGCACATTGTAAATCTGCTAAAGAGATTTGGGACAAGCTTCGAAATATTTATGAAGGAGATTCAAAAGTCAAAGCAGCAAAGCTTCAAACTTACAGAGGTCAATTCGAACAACTAAAAATGAAGGAAGATGAAGATATCGCAGCCTACTTCTTACGAGTCGATGAAACAGTGAATGCAATCGTAGGATTGGGAGAAGAAATCGAAGAATCTGCAATTGTTCAAAAGGTACTAAGATCTCTTTCTATGAGATTCAACCCTAAGATATCAACACTAGAAGAAAGATCGGATCTAAACTCAATAAGCATGGACGAATTGCATGGAATCTTCATAGCATATGAGATGAGAAAAAGAAGCAGCCTTCAAAGAATCCTTCAAGATGTAAAAGAAGCAGCCTTCAAAGCATCCAAAAGATCAAATAAAAAGAAAAAGGAACAAGAAGAATACAACAGCAACAACAACGTCTTGGAAGATGATGAAGAAGTGGCCAACATCATTAAAATATTGAACAAGGGAACCAATGGTAGGTACAGAGGTAAGCTTCCTTTAATTTGTTTTAATTGTGATGGTATTGGTCATTTTGCTAACAAATTTCCTCATAAGAAAAAGAGAAATGATGAAGGTTACTCAAAAGGCAGACAAACAT
>ML780199.1:406879-418749 GCA_009831015.1 Picea engelmannii | reverse complement strand
ACACTCAAGAACTAGAACAAATGATCACAAAATTGAAGGTTCAAATAGAAGAAGATAAAAGAATTGAAGAAGCACTCAAAGAACAACTAGAAGGAAATGATAGGATCATTGGAAACCTGGAAGCAGAGATTGTCACACTAAGAGATGATATTCAAAAGAAAAATATGCAGAATAGTTCAAAAGTTCTAGATGACATTATCAACAGTCAAAAATATTATCTTGACAAGTCCATACTTGGATACAATTAGACAGAAAAGGGATCAAGCTTAAAAACAACAGAGGAAGAAGCAAATCCGAAAATTTATGCAGAAAAAATCAAAGGGGATAAAAAGATATACAAGGAAGATTACAGGGACACTCCTCCACCAAGAAGATTTAGAATTCAAAATCAACAACAGATAGACAGGCGTCAAGAAGAAGAAGGATTCATAAGAGCACCTCCTTTCATAAGATCTTCAATTACCAGGTATCAAACTATATTTTTTGGTTTACGTTATGCATGTAATAATTTTGGACATAAAGCTGTAAATTGCAGAGCTAACAGCAGGAACAATAACTACTTTGAGAGCCATACCCAAAGGGGTTATTCAAGAAGACCTAGTGAAACACAGAGAAGAAATTACAACAGGATTGAATCTTTGAGCACTGAAGTGGAATGTTACAAATGTAACAATTTTGGACACATGGCCAAAAATTGAAAAATGACTGTCCCTCCTAAAGAACCTCAACAGAGTCACACACAAGAACCTCATAAAATGACATGGATAAAAAAGCAAGATCAGTATAGCAATGGAGAATGCACATTCGCTCTACAAGCTAAATAGAAGAAATGTGGTTGGTGTGTTGACAGTGGATGTTCAAAACACATGATAGGTGATAGAGACAAGTTTCTTACATTACGAAAGGAAAGAGATGGATTAGTCTCCTTTGGAAATGATGATTCATCCAAAATCATTGGAAAAGGCACAGTCCGAATTGGGAACAAGAATGAAAAGGAAGAAAATGTTCTACTAGTAGAAGATATGAAACATAATCTTCTAAGTGTGAGTCAAATGTGTGACCAAGGTCATAAAGTTACTTTCGATTCACAAAAGTGTGAGATAAGAAAATAAGGTTCAGGAAAATTGGTCGCTACAGCTACAAGAACTTCAAGCAACATATATGTGTTAAGCGAAAGTGGAAATGAAAAGTGTTGTCTAGGAAAGGAAGATGAAAGTTGGCTATGGGACAAAAGAATGGGTCACATGCATTTTGATATCCTTGTCAAAGTCAACAAAAGAGAAGCAGTCAGAGAAATGCCCCAGATCATGAAACCAACCAACACTTTATGCAAGCATTGCCAACAAGGAAAGCAAACAAAGACTAGGTTCAAATCAAAGGAATATTCAACAACAAAACCACTAGAAATTGTGCATACTGATATATTTGGACCAACTACAACAAACGGATTAAAAGGTGAGAGATACTTTATGTTATTAGTTGATGATTATACAAGAATGACTGTTGTTTCCTTTCTCAAGAACAAATCAGAAGCTTTTGAAAATTTCAAGATCTACAAGGAAATGGTTGAAAATGAGATGGATTCAAGAATCAAATGATTAAGTTTGAATAATGGAGGAGAATTCACCTCAAAGGAATTTATGTAATACTGCAACAATCATGGAATAAAAAGGCAATTCTTCGTCGCTAGGACACCTCAACAGAATGGAGTTGTTGAAAGAAAGAACATGACAGTACAAGAAATGGCTCAAACAATGATAATGGATTCAAAGTTGACAGATATTTTTTGGACACATGCAGTGCATACAACAGTTCACATTCAAAACAGAGTAATGCTCAGAAACAACACTAATAAAACTCCCTACAAGCTATGGAAAGGAAGACTAACAAATGTGAAGCACTTCAGAGTTTTTGGAAGTAAATGCTACATCAAAAGAGAAAATGGTAGAATGTGAAAGTTTGACTCTCGTGTGGACAAAGGAAATCTTGTTGGTTACTCAAGTACAAGGAAATCATACAATTGTTACAATCTAAGATTAAACAAAGTTGTGGAAAGCATCAACGTAACAATTGATGAAACAGACAAACCAGAATCAAAGAAAGAAGAAAACAAATCAATGGAACAACTTTTTGAAGAAGAAGATGAAAAAGAAGAAGAAGAGAAAGATGAAGATGAAGAGAATCTGATAGAAGTAGAAGAGAAAGTTCAACAAGTATCTCCAAAGACACCTAGCAAACGAGTACAAAAGAATCATCCTTCAGATTGGATTATTGGAAACAAAGATGCAGGAGTTGAGACTGGAAGAAAACTCCGTTCACAAGAACAAACACACCTAGCACTATTATCTACAATTGAACCAAACTGTTTTGAAGAAGCCAACAAGGATGAATTTTGGAATAAGGCCATGGATGAAGAATTGGATCAAATAGAGAAAAATGAAACTTGGGAATTGGTTCCAAGACCAAAGAATAAGAATGTGATTGACACAAAATGGGTTTTCAGGAATAAATTGAATGAATATGGACAAGTTACAAGGAACAAAGCTAGATTGGTATGTAAAGGATATGCACAGATTGAAGGAATCAAATTTGAAGAGACATTTGCCCCAGTTACCAGAATGGAAGCAATGTGATGTAGGAGCATTGCCAATATCAAGCGAGCCAGTGCAAAAGTAAGAGACAGTTGGACAAGCGCCAGTGCAAATTTTGAAATTTCCTTGAAGTTATTGCGCAATCTTAAATGAGTCATTTAATAAGCAGTGCACTTCTGTAATGTAAACGAACCTTGAGCAATTTGCTCTCGTCCTTAGTAAGTAGAAGGCATTTAAAGTAGTTAATGAAGGTAGATAGAATTTAATTCTAGATTTGACAGTCTTAGAGCGCAAGAGGGAAACGGGATATAGACACCCTCATTGTGTATTGTAATATTATTATGGAAGATTAGAGCAAGAGCATGCAGAGAGGTGTGTAAGAACACCCATGTACAGATATTTGAATTAATAGAAAGAGGTTGATTCAAATTCATGGTTTTGTGTTGTTCTCTGTGTATTGATGCTAAATGATATGCTCATGAATGTTTGCTTCCTGTTATACATTTTCTTTATATGCTGTGTATATGATTTCATGTTTGAGTTTGAAGTCTGAAAGGAAGAAGGAATGAGTTTCAATTGTTTCTCTATCTGAGCAAGAGTTCCTACAAGGAGTGCAGTTGAAGTGTCCGCAAGGAGTGCGTTGACGAAGGGATTAGGAGAGATAGCTTTTGTTCTCATTTCCACAGAAGTGTAGATAGGCACAGGAGCTGTGCAAGGAGTGCGCAGGCCATGTGAAGCCTCAGGGTTGTGAACCTGAGTGAAGCATTGAAGGACTGCTGCTGCAGGTGTGCACAGGGTCGAAGGAATTTCATCACTTAGAAGTGTTTGAAGGTTGCCGCAAGGAGTGCGCGCAAGAGTCTTTTATAAGGCTCAGAGTTATAAGAAAGTTTTGGAAGGGTAAAGCCTTATAATCGTTGAAAGGGTTGCATAGAAGTTGCACTTGGAAGGAATTAAAGAAAGCGTCGTAAGTTTGCACCGCAGGTGAACAAGTTTGTAAAGGAACACTTGATCATTCGCAGAAAATAATCAAGGAAGAACAGACGGTCGATATTCTCTGAGGAGGATTTGTGACATCCCGTGAGATTTCAGATCTCACAGAGGAGCAAGGAAGATACAATGAAGGTATCGAAAGATTCAAATCTTAGGAGGGGCAGGACCATAGATCCGAGCCACAAGGGCCGTCGGATTTACACATGGAATCGTGTATCGGGGTTTCGTGGGTGGAAGTCCCGGGAACATAGCAACAGAAATCACGAAATCACAAAATGCGATATCCCGACAGCTAGGAGGTTTTTTTTGGGGCCACAACGGAGCCGGCGAGTGGACAATTGGCACACCATTTCGGAGTTTCGTGGCGAGAAGTTTCAAAACATTTTCATCAGGATTCGCGATACCACAAAGTTTGAAATCCCTACAAAGGTGACAGGGCGTTGAAAATTCAAACTCGCGCGTGCGTCGGAGTTTCGGCGTATCAGGATTCAGGAGTTGGTAAGACAAGTTGTTTGATATTGCGAGTGTCGAAATCACGATAAGAAAAGTAAAAGGTCAACATTGACTTGTATCGGGGATCGGGGATTCAAGAGTCCAATGGTCGACCACTGATCTCGCGAAGTTGCAAAGTCCGATCTCCCAAGAGCAAAGAGGATATCACACGAGAGTTTGTTGTGGGTGTAGATTTCCAGATAGGAAAATAGAAGAGTTGTTTAGAGTTCTTCGGGCCGTGGGAAAGGAAAGATCCTATGTGTTGACGTGAACCTTCCGACCTGCAAGTTGTGTAGGGAGGGCATCAGTTTGGTATCAGAGCCTGATTCTTGTTTGTATATTTCAGGTGAGGGAGGCATAAGAAATAAAGAGCACTCTGATACACACCATCAGTTTGGTATCAGAGCACAGAAAGGTTCTTTGCTTTCTGTAGGATAGAAGGGAAGAATTCATCATTCCTCCAAGGAGAAGAGATAGACAGTCACCCGATCTAGAGCATAGGGAAATGCCGAGAAGAAGAGGCAGGCATATGACAAATCCAGCTATGGAGAGAGAAATGTGTGATCTACGAGCTAGACTCGAAGACATGGAGACAGTGCAAAGACACACAGTCAGTGCTGGGGATCTTAGTGATTCTGAAAGTGAGATTGAGGCTGAATATGAAGAAAAATTTGCAGCTGAAGATGCATCAAACGAATGTTTGATCAAAGCTTTTGCAAGGATGGGTGCAAGAGCAAAGATGGACATTCCCGTTTATGAGGGAAACTTGGATGCAGAGGATCTTCTAGATTGGATTAGAGCTCTAGACACATACTTCGACTATGAATATGTTGAGGAAGACAAGAAAGTCAAGCATGCTGTCACAATATTGAAAGGACATGCATCATTGTGGTGGGATGAACTACAAGCTGACAGATGTTGCAAAGGCAAGTAGAAGATCAAAAGTTGGGATCGAATGATCGCGAAGATGAAGGCGAAATTCATCCCCAGAGATTACCAGATCACTCTGTTAAGGAGAATGCAGAACCTAAGACAGAAGCTAATGACATTGAAAGAATACATTGAGGAATTCTATAAACTGAACATCAGGGCAGGTCATCAGGAGAGTGATGATGAAAAAGTTTCCAGATACATGAATGGCCTGAGATATGATATCTAGGATGAGATGAGCATGGTAACCATCCGAACGGTGGAAGATGCTTATCAGATGGCTCTGAAAGCAGAAGAGAAGTTGAGCCGAAAACAGAGTCAGAGAGGTCGAGGCAGAAGTTAGCCCGGAGGAAAGTTAGTTGCCCATGACAAATATCAGAATCCCAAGAAGGACTGGAAGAAACCTCAGACTCGAACTGAGAGAGGTGGAAGTTCACAGTGAGGGCCATATGCTAGACAGAGAGGACAACATACTGAACAGAGAGGAGATTATGTTGATAACAATACTTTTCCTCGTACTGGAGGTAGAGGAAGAGGAAGAGGTGGAGTAATTACATGCTTCACATGTGGAAAGAATAAGCACAATTCTTACGAGTGTCCAGATAAAAAGAAGGAGATCGGAGAAGCTCACATCGCCGAGGCAAAGTGGCGGGATGTTGAGGTAGAAGACGCTGAAGGTGGAAGATCGTTGATGATGCAAAAAGCTCTTTTGACACCAGAGAAAGAGGTGGAGAGTTCAGTCCAAAGGACGAGACTTTTTCGGACTGCTTGCAAGACCAAGGACAGGGTATGCAAGTTCATTGTAGATAGTGGTAGCACGGATAATCTTGTTTCAACCAAGATGCTAGAGAAGCTGGAGCTGGAGACGATTGATCATCCAAGCCCATACAGAATTTCGTGGCTACAAAAAGGACATCAGGTAACTGTCACTAAATAATGTTTAGTTGAACTCAAGATAGGAGGATATAATGATAAGATATTATGTGATGTCATTCCTATGGATGTTTGTCATCTATTACTGGGTAGGCCATGGCAATATGACAGGAATGTGATTCATGATGGGAGAATGAACACATACACCCTAGAGAAGAATGGGAGGACACACATGTTGCTTCCAATTAAGGATAAGGAGGTGAAGCTAAAAGCAACCAACACAGTACTTCTCATGAGTGGGAAGGAACTTCTTACAGAGGTTAAGAAGAAGGAGGATCCACAATTCATAGTGGTTAGGAAACCGAAGATTGTCTTGACCAGCACAAGAGTGGATGATTTACCAGAAGAGATTCAGGAACTGCTGGAAGAGTTCGCTGATATAATAGTGGACAAATTACCTCATTTGTTACCATCGATTAGAAGTGTGAGTCATCACATTGATCTCATACCAGGAGCCAGTTTTCCAAACAAAGCCACGTACAGATTGACGCCGCAAGAGAATGAAGAGGTTAAAAGACAAGTCCAGGAGTTGTTGGACAAAGTTTTGGTCAGGGAAAGCTTGAGTCCATGTGTTGTTCCAACAGTACTCAATCCGAAGAAAGACGGAGGCTAGAGGATGTGTATTGAATCTAGGGCGATTAATAAGATAACCATCAGGTACAGATTTCTATTTTTGAGGATGGATGATCTGATGGATTGCTTGAGTGGAGCAAAATATTTTTCAAAGATTGATTTGAAAAGCAGATATCACCAGATCCGCATGAGAGAAGGTGATGAATGGAATACAGCATTCAAAACAAATGAAGGGTTGTATGAATGGCTTGTTATGCCATTTGGCTTAACAAATGTGCCAAGTACCTTCATGAGGTTGATGAACAAAGTCTTGAGGGAGTTCATCGAAAAATATTTCATTGTGTATTTGGATGACATACTGGTTTATAGTAAAACAGTGGCAGAGCATCTAAAGCATTTGGCTACAGTGATGCAGAAACTACAGCAGGAGAAGCTGTTGATAAATATGAAGAAATCCTCGTTCATGAAGACATAACTCATTTACTTGGGATTTTTTATTTCTGCAGATGAGTTGAGGATGGATCCAGATAAGGTGGAGGTAATCAAGAATTGGCCATCACCGAAAAATATCTTTGAGGTGAGAAGTTTTCATGGATTGGCTAGTTTCTACCGAAATTTCATCAGGAATTTTAGTGGAATTAGCACAGCAATGATGGATACAGTGAAAAAAATACACAAGTCTTTTCATTGGACTGAAGAGGCCGCGAAATTTTTTAATCAATTGAAGCGAAAGATCACGGAACAACCAGTTTTGGTGTTGCCGGATTTCCGAAAAACATTTCAGGTGAAATGCGATGCAAGTGGATATGCAATCGGGGTAGTCTTGAGTAAGGAAGACAGGCCGATCGCATACTTCAGCGAGAAGCTTAATGAAGCAAAAGTGAAATACTCCACTTATGATAAGGAGTTTTATGCTATTATCCAGGCATTGAAGAAATGGAGGCATTACTTGATCCCGAAAGAGTTTGTTTTATACAGTGACAATTATGCACTATAGTTTGTGACTCAATATGAAAAGTTGAATCAGAGACATGTCAAATGGGTTGAGTATATGCATAATTTCACTTTTGTGATTAAACATATTTCTGGTACTGCTAACAAAGTTGTTGATGCTTTGAGCAGGAAGTGTTTGTTGTTGCAGAAGTTCAGAGTCAAAACATTAGGTTTTGATGATCTCAGGGACATGTACGCAGATGATCCAGATTTTAAAGAGGCGTATGAAGCAACTGAGAATCCACTTCTCAGGGACAGAAGCCCATGGATAGGATACATGATCCAGGAAGGATTGTTTTTCAAGGGCAATCAACTGTGTATTCCAAAATTCTCCATGAGGGAGAATCTGCTGAAGGAGAAACACAGTGGTGGATTAGCAAGGCACTTTGGTCATGACAAGACGTTCGTAAAGTTGAATGAGTCATATTTTTGGCTGGGAATGTGAGCAGATGTCGAGAGATTCATGGATAGATGCAGAATTTTCCATTATTCGAAGGGAAGGAGACAAAATGTGGGGTTTTATCAACCATTGCCCATACCGGAAAGGCCGTGGGATGCAATTAGCATGGATTTTGTATTGGGGTTGCCAAGAACAAAAAGAGGTTGTGATTCAATCTTTGTGGCGGTGGATAGATTTTCCAAGATGGCACACTTCATTCCATGTCAGAAAACCAGTGACGCAACTCACATTGTTAATTTGTTTTTCAAAGAGGTCATTTGACTTCATGGGTTGCTAAGAAGTATAGTTTCGGATAGGGATACAAAGTTCATAGGGAATTTTTGGAGGACCTTAAGGAAGAAGCTAGGAACTAACTTATTGTTTAGTTGAGTGTATCATCCTTAGACGGATGGACAAACAGAAGTGGTGAATATAATTCTGGGAGACTTGCTGAGAATCTTGGTGACAAAACACCACAGCCAATGGGACCATGTATTACCATAGGCAGAATTCGCTTATAATGACTCAGTTAATAGGAGCACAGGGAAAAGTCCATTTCAGGTTGTCTATGGCATGTAGCCGAGGGGGATTTTTGAATTGAGGGATTCAGAACAGACTACGACTAGGAGCGCTAGTGCAGAAGAATTCACAGAGGCGATGAAGGAACTTCACAGCCAGGTGAAGGAGCAACTGCTGAATTCAAGACAGGAATATAAGCGTAGAGCAGATCAACACAGAAGACAACTTCAGTTTGAGGTTGGTGACTTAATTCTAGCACATCTAAGGAAAGAAATGTTCCCGAGAGGAACATATAATAAATTAAAGATGAAGAAAATCGGACCGTGTAGGGTCTTGAAGAAATTTGGGACGAATGCTTATGAGATTGAATTACCCGATGGGATCAGAATTTCTCTGATATTCAATATCTCAGATTTATACCCATATAAGGCTGAAAAAGTAGAGACTAGAGATGAACAGATAGTGATCCAGTGGACAAAGCATATGCCAGTAGCAGAGAAGCCACAGATGGAGTGCATACTGGATAAAAGAGTAAGTAAGAGGACCAAGCAAAAGCAATACTGTGAGTATCTGGTCAAGTGGAAGAATCATCCAGTTGAATATGCCAGCTGGGAGAACGAAGTAGAGATACTGAAGCATGGACATACTGTGCATGAGCTCATGGACAGGAGACCATGAAATTTTTCAAGCGAGGGAGTATGATGCAGGAGCATCGCCAACATCAAGCGAGCCAGCGCAGAAGTAAGAGACAGCTGGACAAGAACCAGTGCAAATTTTGAAATTTCCTTGAAGTTATTGCGCAATATTAAATGAGTCAATTAAGAAGGAGTGCACTTGTGTAATGTAAATGGACCTTGAGCGATTTGATCTCGTCCTTAGTAGGTAGAAGGCATTTAAAGTAGTTAATGCAGGTAGATAGAATTTAATCCTAGATTAGACAGTCTTAGAGCATAAGAGGGAAACAGGATATATACACCCTCATTGTGTATTGTAATATTATTATGGAAGATTAGAGCAAGAGCATGCATAGAGCTGTGTAAGAACACCCATGTACAGATATTTGGATTAATAGAAAGAGGTTGATTCAAATTCATGGTTTTGTGTTGTTCTCTGTGTATTGATGCTAAATGATATGATCATGAATGTTTGCTTTCTGTTATACATTTGCTTTATATGCTATGTATATGATTTCATGTTTGAGTTTGAAGTCTGAAAGGAAGAAGGAATGAGTTTCAATTGTTTCTCTATCTGAGCAAGAGTTCCCACAAGGAGTGCGTTGACGAAAGGCTCAGGAGGGATAGATTTTGTTCTCATTTCCGCAGAAGTGCAGACAGGCACAGGAGCCATGTAAGGAGTGCGCAGGCTTAGTGAAGCCTCAAGGTTGTGAACCTGAGTGAAGCATTGAAGGACTGCTGCTGTAGATGTGCTCAGGGTCAAAGGAATTTCAGCACTTAGAAGTGTTTGACAGTTGCCGCAAGGAGTGTGCGCAAGAGTCTTTTCTAAGGCTCAGAGTTATAAGAAAGCTCGGGAAGGGTAAAGCCTTATAATCATTGAAAGGGTTGCACATAAGTTGCACTTGGAAGGAATTAAAGAAAGCGTCGTAATTTTGCCCCGCAGGTGAACAAGTTTGTAAAGGAACACTTGATCATTCACAGGAAATCATCAAGGAAGAACAGACGATCGATATTCTCCGAGGAGGATTCACGACATCCTGTGAGCCATCAGATCTCACAGAGGAGCAGGGAAGATACAATGAAGATATCGAAAGATTTGAATCTCAGGAGGGGCAGGACCATAGATCCGAGCCACAAGGGCTGTCGGATTTACACGTGGAATCGTGTATCAGGGTTTTGTGGGTGGAAGTCCCAGGAACATAGCAACAGAAATCACGAAATCGTGAAACGCGATATCCCAACAGCTAGGAGGTTTTGTGTGGGGCCACAGTGGAGCCAGCAAGTGAACAGGTGGCACACCATTTTGGAGTTTTGTGGCGAGAAGTTCCAAAACATTTTCATCAGTATTCGCGATACCGCGAAGTCTGAAATCCTGACAGAGGTGACAAGGCGTTGAAAAGTCAAACTCGTGCGTGCATCGGAGTTTCAGCGTATCAGGATTCAGGAGTCGGTAAGACATGTTGTTTGATATCGTGAGTGCTGAAATTGCGATAAGAAAAATCTCGATAAGAAAAGTAAAAGGTCAGCGTTGACTTGTATTGGGGATTGGGGATTCGAGAGTCCAACGCTCGACCACTGATCTCGCGAAGTTGCAAAGTTTGATATCCCAAGAGAAAAGAGGAGATCACACAAGAGTTTTCTGTGGGTGTAGATTTCCCAATAGGGAAATAGAATAGCTATTTAGAGTTCTTCGGGTCGTGGGAAAGGAAAGATCCTATGTGTTGACGTGAACCTTCTGACCTGTGGGTTGTGTAGGGAGGGCATCACAATCTGTTTTCTTTTAGCTTATGCATGCTACAAAAATGTTGAAGTATATCATATGGACATAAAATCATCTTTTTCGAATGGGGAACTTGAAGAAGAAGTCTACATTGAACAACCAGAAAGATTTTAGTTGTCAGAGAACACAGACTATGTGTGTAAATTAAAGAAGGCCTTGTATGGTCTAAAACAGGCTCCTAGAGCATGGTATTTCAGACTGGATAAGTATCTGTAGTAGGCAAGGTTCAGAAAAGGAAATGCAGACAACAATCTCTACATCAAGGTAATTCAAGGTAATATTTTATTATTTGAAGTTTATGTTGATGATATTAATTTTGGTAGTGATGATGACAGGTTAAGCCAGAAATTTGTAAAAGACATGCAGAATGAATTTGAAATTTCATTACTTAGAGAACTATCCTTCTTTCTGGGACTTCAGATACGTCAAAGAAACCAAGGAATTTTTATTTCTCAAACCAAGTATATCAGAGAAATGATAAAGAGGTTCAGAATGGAAGATTGCAAACTAGTTATCACTCCCATGCAAACCAGTTGTAAGTTGAGAAAAGATGATGATTCAAAGTCTATAGATCAGAGGCAATATAGGTCAATGATTGGCAACCTACTATATGTTACAACATCCAGACCAGATGTAATGCAGGAAGTTGGACAGGTGGCACAATTTCAAGCAGCACCAAAGGAATCACATGTATTAGTAGTAAAGAGGATCTTCAGATATCTCAAAGGAACAAAAGAGTTTGGATTATGGTATCCAAAAGGAAAAGATCTATCACTTATTTCCTACACATATGCAGATTGGGCAGGTTGTATTGATGACCAATAAAGCACCAGTGGAGAAATGTTCTACTTAGGTGAGTGTTTGGTATCATGGCTAAGAAAGAAACAATCATTGGTATCTCTATCTACAGCCGAGGCAGAGTATATTGCAGCAGAAGCATGTTGTACACAGGTTCT
>ML780199.1:329928-377449 GCA_009831015.1 Picea engelmannii | reverse complement strand
CATGTGGGCCCCGTTTGGGTAAGTTGGTGCATCAACTTCCCGGGGTCGTAACTTTTGCATACGATCTCCGTTTTAGGCGTGTGATAGCTCGTTGGAAAGGTGTCGTCGAGGAGATTCTTTTTGGGGGCTCAATCATGCCTTCGACTATCATTGAGAACCTATATCTCGAAAAAACTTCATTTAGGCCCTCAAAATGGCCCCGGAAGTGAAAACTTGCTAAAAATAGTAAATTGCCAAAATGGCCAAAAAACTGTTTTGAGCCATTTGGAAAAGGTGGTGGCCCCCGATATCCACCTGGATCAAACATAGGTTTGGAACCTTTGAAATTGGATAAATATTCCAAGGCGGAGAGATATTGGAAGCTCAGGAGGAAGAACGACCGTGATCGTCAGATCATAGGGGAGAAGATCGACAGTTGTCAGATCTAGAGGAAGGTGCATGAGTATTAAAAATCGCACACACAGGAGAGAAGCTATGGGGGTTGAAACTTGATACTTCTAGAGTCCAGAGACCCAGAATAGAATCTTGACCATCCGATCAGTGTGATAGATCTGATCCGTCAGATCACTGGAGGTGAAGACCAAGCGTCGAATTTCCAGGAGGAATCACAGTCATTGGTTGTTGTAAGCTCAGGAGGGACAACGACTTGAAACTTGAGATTTTTGAAGTCTGGAGTGCCAGAACGCCGAAGTGGAATCTCAATCATTTGATTGATTAAGCGTGAGTCGTTAGATATCTCGGGTGCATAAGGACTCATGTTTGAGATTTGAAATCTCAGAAGTCCAGAGACCTAGAGGAAATCTCGACCGTCGATCAAGAAGAGGTTCGTTGGACCATTGATCTAGGTTGAAAGGTCAAACATTCGAGGAGAAGGAAAGACCGTTGATCTACGGGATAGGTGTCTGTAGATTGTTAACTCCGAAACGTTGGAGTACGAAAAGAAGTTGAGTTTGAGATTTCAAAATCCCGGAGTCTGGAATTGCAAAGAGGACCTCGACCGTTGATTCAAGGAGTTGATCTGGTCTGTAGATAAGGGCACATATATAAACATCTATTTGGATGTTATCATCAAGATCATGAGATCGACGATCCTATGTCATTGCAGGGACAAAATTTGCGAGGAGGTTAAGGAATCTAAGGCGGGCCACAATTTGAACTGTGGTTTCGTCTGGAGGATACGTGTAGGATGGAGAAGCATTGCGGGCCCAAAAGAAGTTTGACTCCAAACCACTTGTGACCATGCCCGTAATCGTGTGGTCATAGCCCCAGGTCATATCAAGTGAGGGATTATCTGAAAGGGAGCTAACAATTGCACTTTGAGTTTTTCGCACAGAGTGAACGCGAAGGTCATGAGTTACTGTTAAACCTGCACTAGGAAGCCGAGGGAGCCTATGTTTAGATACAAAGGGGGACCTTTAAGGTTTCAGAGAGTCTTTAGACTCGAGAATCAGAGGATCCAAGACCAGGAGGTTGTGTATCCCTACGGGGAGTAGGGGGCTGCATAAGGTGGTATAAGAGCTAATTTTAAGTTTGTTTGCAAACAACGACAAAAGGAGAAAGGAGGAAAATTTGGTATCATTTGTAGTATCAAAGTTATTTTCGATCTTTGTCATAGGTGATGCAGTGGAATCATGCCACCTAGAAGGCATAGAGAGAATGCAAAAATGGAAGAAGAAACGAGGCGATTCTGAATGAGATGGGATGCCATGGAAACAACACAAAGAAGAGAAATAAATGATGGTGATGTTAGTGAATCTGAGAGCGAATAATAAGAAGAGGGCGAAGAAAATGTAGCAGAGGATGCTGCACAAGATTGCTTGATAAAATTTGTTTCAAAGATAGGAGCCAGAGTAAGAATAGAGGTACCTATGTACAAAGGCAATTTGGAAGTTGAAGAATTGTTAGATTGGGTACGTGCTATGGACAAATACTTTGATTACAAAGATATCGAAGAAGACAAGATGGTGAAGCATGCAATGACAAGACTGAAAGGTCATGTAGTGTTATGGTGGGATGAACTACAAGCCGAACGCAGGAGAAATAGTAAGCAGGAAATTAAAAATTGGGATAGGATGGTAGCTAAGTTGAAAGCCAAATTTATCCTGAAGGATTACGAAATCAATCTTTACAGAAGATTGCAGAACCGTAAACAGAGGGGTTTATCAGTGAAGGAGTACACTGAGGAATTTTACCGATTGAACATTAGGGATGGACAGAAAGAGAATGAACATGAGAAGACAACTAGATACATCAATGGGCTGAGATATGAAATACAAGAGGATATCATCATGATGTCTGTCAGTAAAGTCGAGGATGCCTATCAAGCAGCCTTGAAAGATGAGGAAAAATTGGCCAGGAAGCAAAGCCAATGAAGCAGAGGAGGAAATTCAAGAAGAGGCAAGGGAACTGTTAGTAACATTTCTCATCTGAAGCACAAGAGCATTCAGAATTGCAAGTGGCGCGAGGAGCGCTAGGCGCAGCTCACAGAAGAAATCTATTTCGGGCTTAAATCAAGCGAGCGGGTAAAATTATAGTGTCAACAGTCCGGATCCATCCATATGAGCATATCAATGGTTGGCGGGAAATCATGAATAGAAAGGTGTGCCGAAGATAACGCAATGGATGGCCCCCATATTATATGCAGGGAAAGACAACAACCATCCATCCAGAAGACACGTGGCGTGAGATCCACTCACATCGACTTTTCAACAATCGGAGGTTCGAAGGGTGAAGGTTCCATGTTGTCCTATCTCTTGAAACCTTGAACCCCGAAATGCCGATGGCACCCAAAGTCGGGCCCACAGTATCAAGGGGTAGTCTCAGCAATCCATTTGAAGAGGACACCTAGCGCGCGATGAGGCTCCCCGCCTTTTTGCCCATCATGGTTTCAAAGTGTAAGGAGCAGCTCCCTCATATCCCTGATGCACGAAGTGATGAGAGCGTCCAGGACCTAGGGCCTGCAGCAGCATCGGGTGAGTTTAGGACCATCATATTTGAAGGACGCGTGGTGCCAGATTAATCCATCTTGGTGTTTCACTCATCGCGATTTCAAGAAGCATGGATCGGCCCCTTCGTATCCGTGAACGCCGAAAACACCTTTGTGAGTAAGCATAAGGTCATAGCCTTTGGTCACTTGGGAGACAAAGAGAGTTGTGCAAGAGGGGCCAAAAGCACTGAGTTTAGTTACAGGGGAGATCATCGCGACCTCTAGGCGCCACTGGATCCGATCTCACTCCTGTGTCTCGCTTGGAGTAAATGAAGGCATGAACGGGTGGTTGAAACCTCCTTTCATTCATTAAGTGTGAGCTATGGAAGGTCTAGCAAGTGGTATGCTCAAAGAGGTCTTGTGTATCAATTTTTTCAAAGAAACCATGCCAAAGTCCTCGACTAGACAGAGAGGTCTGCGCACGCTAGCCCAGCACTTAATGGCTCAGCTACCCTCCCCTTACAGGAGTCATGCGTAGTTAAGGTGGTGTCTGACAGGGGTTATCCATCCAAATTCTTCTGAAGGGACACCACGCCTTGGATGACTGAAAATGCCTTTGTTAGGTGAATTTTCCTAAGTATATAGACTCAGTCTTTGTATTTTGTAAAGGATCGATGGTTGAGCAGGGCTCCCGATTGTAAAGTTTTGATGAAGCGCTGGTCGCTCTGGTTTATGTATATGGTATTTGAGATTTCTTACTTTATGGATGTCAACTTCTTTCCATCTCTTTGTTTACCGTGTTAGAACAACTCGGAATTGGAGGATCCAGTTGAGTTGTAATTGTTATAGGATGATGTAGGTTGGATCACTATAACAGTTACCTTGCTTCTAATCGATTCTTGTGACTTTCTTATCGCTGAACGACTTGGAATTGAAGGATTCAGTCAAGTCACCCCTCCGTTTCTTGAAGCTCTGGACCAAGAGGATATTGGCTTCTGAGTTTTTCATCCTCAAGATGTTGAAAGGCCTGTCGCCTGAGGGAGTATTTCCCACCCTTCTCACAAGTCTTCCATCTATCACCCTTTAATCCATTCACTAACAGAAGTTGGATCAAGACCTCCCTTGATGCATACATACCAGGCCTAGTTTCCTGAGTTAAAGTTTTATCTTCTCAAGTCTTTATCCATTTGATCACCCCATTAAACAAATCGTGACATAAAAACTGATGGGCGTCGGGCTCTTCTCCTGCAAGCAATCCAGGAGTGACTTCTGACGCTAACAGGAACCAACAGAGAGAAGTTCCAGAAATCGAAGCCTGAAGCTGAAAACCAACATAGTCACCATGAGAAGGGTGGAAGTTCTAAAGAAGGACAACATTGAGGAAGAAGTTCCTTTTCCATAGGTAGAGGAAGAGGAAGAGCTACAGGAGTCGTGGTTAAATGCTATACCTGTGGAAAGGAAGGGCATAAATCTTAGGAATGTCTCGACAGAAAGAGAAAAGGTGGAGAAGCAAACATTGTTGAAGCACAAAAACATGTGGAAGCAGAAGCAATAGAAGGAGGAAGAAACCTCATGATGAGGAAGATCCTTCTTAAACCAAAAAAGGAACCAAAGGAACCAGTTCAATGAACAAGCCTATTCAGAACTACTTGCAAGAAAAAAGACAGAGTTTGCAAGGTGGTCATAGACAGTGGGAGCACTGACAATCTAGTATCCACAAAGATGGTGGAGAAGATGGAATTGAAGACAACTGCACATCCAAATCCATACAAGATATTGTGGTTACAGAGAGGACATCAATTCATGGTAAGTCAACAATGCCAAGTTGAATTTAAAATAGGAGGTTACAAAGATGAAATATTATGTGATGTAATTCCTATGGATGTATTTCATATTTTATTGGGGAGGCCGTGGTAGTATGACCGAAAGGTTATTCATGATGGAAGAAAAAATACCTATACCCTAGAAAAGAATGGTAGAACACATATGTTGTTACCCATAGAAGACAAAGAGAAAAAGACAGAATCTAGTTCAAGCATACTTCTCATGAGTGGGAAGGAGCTCTTGAATGAAGTCAAGAAGGATAAAGAAATGCAGTTTGTTGTAGTGAGGAATCCTAGAGTTATCCTTACGAATACTTCTGTAGAAGACTTGCTTATAGAAATCCAAAAAATATTATAAAACTTTACTAATATAGTCGTGGATGAGTTACCGCACTCATTTCCATCCATTAGGAGCATAAGCCATCATATTGACCTTATTCCGGGAGCTAGTCTACCAAACAAAGAAGCTTATAAGTTGACACCTAGAGAGAATGAGGAAGTCAAAAATCAAGTCCAGGTTTTGTTGGATAAAGGGTTAGTCAGGGAAATTCTAAGCCCATGTGCAGTACCGATTGTATTAAGCCCAAAGAAATATGGAGGATGGAGGATGTGTACAGATTCTCGAGCCATCAACAAGATAACCATTAGATACAGATTCCCTTTACCGAGGATGGATGATTTGATGGACTGTTTGAGTGGAGAGAGCTATTTTTCCAAGATAGAATTGAAAAGTGGATATCATCAAATAAGAATGAGAGAGGGAGATGAATGGAAAACAACATTCAAGACAATCGAAGGATTATTTGAATGGTTGGTCATGCCGTTTGGATTGACAAATGCACCAAGCACATTTATGAGATTGATGAATGAAGTGTTGAAATACTTCATAGGAAAATTTTCCATAGTATATCTGGATGACATACTAGTCTTCAGTAAGACAAAGGAAGAACACTTAAGACATTTGACATCAGTGATGGAAAGGTTGCAGCAAGAGAAGTTGCTGATAAATCTGAAGAAATCTTCTTTTATGAAGACAGAACTCATATACTTGGGTTTTGTGATCTATTCAAATGAATTGAAGATGGATCCAGAAAAGGTGAGAGAAATCAGAGAATAGCCATCGCTAAGAAACATATTTGAAGTAAGAAGTTTTCATGGGTTAGCGAGTCTTTATAGAAAATTCATCAGAAATTTCAGTGGTATATGCGCACCCATGCTGGACATTGTGAAGAAGAAACACAAGTCCTTTAGTTGGACAAAGGAAGATGAATTTTTTTTCAAAGTGTTGAAAGAGTAGATCACAGAGCAGTCGATTCTGGTCTTACCAGATTTTGGAAAAACATTTTAGGTGAGATGTGATGCAAGTGGATTAGCTATTGGAGCAGTCTTGAGTCAAGACAATAGGCCAGTTGCTTATTTCAGTGAGAAACTGAATGAAACCAAGAAAAAGTATTTCACGTATGACAAATAATTTTATGCAGTGATTCAAGCTTTGAAAAAATGGAGGCATTATCTAATTCCTAAAGAATTTTCTTGTACAGTGATAATCATGCTTTGTAGTTTATTACTAGGAAAGAAAAGTTGAATCAGAAACATGCAAAATGGGTAGAATTTATGCAGAATTTTACTTTTGTTATTAAGCACATTGTTGGAATTGCTAACAAAGTTGCAGATGCTTTGAGGAGGAGGAGTTTGATTGTACATGAATTCCGGGTGGAGACCTTGGGGTTTGAACACCTCAAGGAGATGTATAAAGAAGATGCAGATTTTAAAGAAGCTTACGAGGAATGCAAGAATCCTTTATTGGGAGACAAAAGCCCATGGACTGAATATTTGATTCAAGATGGATTATTGTTCAAAGGGAGCCAATTATGTATTCTGAAATGCTCAATGAGATATAACCTACTGAAGGAGAAACACAGTGGAGGTTTAGCTAGACATTTTGGTCACGACAAGACATTTGCACAGCTAAGAAATTCATGTTATTGGCTGAGCATGAGAGAAGAAGTGAATAAGTTCATGAATAAATGCATAATTTGTTAGTATGCAAAGGGAAAGAAATAAAACACTGGTTTATATCAGCCATTACCAATTCCAGAAAGGCCATGGGATGCAATCAGTATGGATTTTGTTTTGGGATTGCCGAGAACTCAAAAAGGGATCGATTCCATATTCGTTGCGGTGGATAGATTTTCAAAAATGGCACATTTCATACCCTTCCATAAGACAAGCAATGACACACACATCGCCAATTTGGTTTTCAAAGAAGTAGTGAGACTACATGGATTACCAAGGACCATAGTTTTAGGCAGAGACACCAAATTTGTTGGACACTTTTGGAGGACTCTATGGAAGAGGCTGGGGATGAACTTATCCTTTAGTTCAAAATATCACCCTCAGATAGATGGACAAACTGAACTTGTAAACAAGAGTCTAGGAAACTTGTTGAGAAGTTTAATCATTGAGCAAGGTCGACAATGGGATCAGATTATGGCATAGGTAGAATTTGCATTCAACAATTTAGTGAACAGGAGCACAGGAAAAATTCCATTTGAAATTATGTATGGTATAAAACCAAGAGGGATTACAGAGTTGAGATATTTGAATCAAGATGAGTTCAGAAGTGCTGGAGCAGAGGATTTTACAACAGAAATGCAAAAACTCCATGATAGAGTTAGAGAGCAGCTATAGGACAATAGTCAGAAATACAAGAGCAGAGTTGATCAAAAGAGAAGAGAAGTTCAAGTCGAAGTTGGAGATGAAGTTTTAGCTCATTTGAGAAAAGAGAGGTTTCCAAGGGGAACATATAACAAATTAAATATGAAAAAGATAGGACCATGTAGGATTCTCATAAAATTCGTAGCCAATGCTTATGAGATTTAGTTGCCAGACAATGTTGGGATATCACCGATATTCAATGTTGCAGACCTATATCCTTACAGGAGAGATGAAGTAGAAGAATTAGATGATCAGAAAAAAATTTAGTGGAAAGAGAAATTTCGCACAACATAAAAACCTCAGATGGAGAAAATCGTTGAACATAGGGATGGAAAGAAAACCAGGAGGACAGATCATCCAATGGAAGATGCAAGTTGGGTCATAGAACCTAATATTTTGAAGCATGGAAAGACAGTGCAGGAGCTCATGGACAAGAGTCCATGAAATTTTTTAACTAGAGGAGTATGATGTAGGAGAATCGCCTTCAAATTCAACAAGGCACACGTGGAGGCAGAAGAATGAAATCTCAACAAGGACAGAGTTTCAAATCAAACATTTATTTCAGAATTTAATCGGTTGTTGAGATATTTTGTAATCAACATTTTAAAAATGTAACTTGTTTGTAAAGTCTTGAAGGACTGTAAGAAATGCAGATATGGAGTGTCGACTCTATCTGGAAATAACTAGTAGTTATTGTAATAGGACAAAGTAGGTAACAACTTTGAATTTGATAGGATAGATTTTAGACAGGACAAAAAAGATCATGGAGCCGATCCTTAGATAGTTCATTGTTGCATTGTAATAGATCAGAGTATGTATGAGATAGAATAGAGATCAGAGAGATCAACAGAGCATAGTAGAGTAGCAAAAACACTATGTATTTTGTTTTTCATGAATGGATAGAACAGATAGAAATTGTTCCAAATCCTTGGACTGTGTTCATTTCATGTGTGATTGAATGAATGTTATTATGTGTGTATGATTTTTTACAGTTCATTTCATGTATGATTGTTCGAGAGATTGACTGTATGAGTTCGTGATGAAGCTAGTTGAGTTTCAATCGTTTCTCTTCTGATACTTGTATGCAAGTTGTGCATATCAAACGCAAGGAGTGTGTCGATTGAGTCTCGGATTGAATCAAAGAAGTTTAGAGAGAATAAAAAAATCTCAGACTAGGCGCAAGGTGTGCATAGCATCAAGAAGCCAATACACTTCGAAGAACAAACACAGAAGAATGCCAGGTGGGCGAGAAGAATTTTCTTTGCAAGAAAAGCCTTCAAACTGAGTTATTTGAAATCCCGAGAATGCAAAGTGTGTGTGAGAGATTGAAATCCTTTCAAGGATAGACGCTCATAAGAGATAAGACTTTTCACAAGTGTTGACGAGATCCAAGAGACGAATTCGTTGGGAGAAAAAAGGTTTGGAACCTTTGAAAGAGGATAAATCTTCCAAGGTAGAGAGATATCAAAAGCTTAGGAGGAAGAATGACCGTGATCGTCAGATCATAGGGGATAATATTGATAGTCGTCAGATCCAGAGGAAGGTGCACGAGTCTTAACGCTCGCATGCACAGGAGAGAAGCTATCGGGGTTGAAACTTGAGATTTCAAGAGTTCAAAGACCCAGAATAGAATCTCGACCATCCAATCAGTGTGATAGATCTGAGCCGTCAGATCACTGGAGGTGAATACCAAGCATCGAATTTCCAGGAGGAATCATAGTCGTTGGTTGTTGTAAGCTCAGGAGGGAGAGTGGCTTGAAACTTGAGATTCCCAAAGTCTAGAGTGCCAGAACGCTGAAGTGGAATCTCAGTCGTCTGATTGATTAAGCATGAGCCATTAGATATCTCAGGTGCATAAGGACTCAAGTTTGAGATTTGAAATCTCAGAAGTCCAGAGACCCAGAGGAAATCTCGACTATCGATTGAGAAGAGGGTCGTTGGATCGTTGATCTAGGTTGAAAGGTCAAACATTTGAGGACAAGGAAAGACCATTGATCTACAGGACACGTGTCTATAGATTGTTAACTCTAGAAGGTTGGAGTGCAGAAAGAAGTTGAGTTTTATATTTCCAACTCCCGGAGTCTGGAATTGCGAAGAGGACCTTGACCACTGATTTAGGGAGAGTTGATTTGGTCTGTAGATAAGAAGGGCACAGATTTGAACATCGATTTGGACGTTATCGTCAAGATCATGAGATCGAAGATCCTATGTCATTGCGGGGACATAAGTTGCGAGGAGGTTAAGGAATCGAAGGCATGCCACAATTTGATCCGTGGTTTCATTTGGAGGACACGTGTAGGCTGGAGGGGAATTGTGGGCCCAAAAGCAGTTTGACTCCAAACTGCTTGTGACCGTGCCCACAATTGCATGGTCATAGCCCCAGGTCATATCAATTGAGGTCTTATCTGAAAGGGAGCTAACGATTGCACTTTGATTTTTTCGCACAGAGCGAACGGGAAGGTCACAGGTTACTATTAAACATGCACCAGGAAGCCAAGGGGGCTTGTGTTTAGATACAGAGGGGGACCTTTAAGGTTCCAGAGAGTCGTTAGACTTGAGAATCAGAGGATCCAAGACTGGGAGGTCGCACAAACCTAGGGGGGAGTAGGGGGGCTACATCACAATATCCAACTAAGTTATTGAAAGTCAACTAATGATACCTTATTTTCCATCCAGATAACAAAATTGGCCCACTTTTTTTCTTGTTTCATCTCGAATTTGTATTGTGATGGATAATGGCCATATTGTTCCTCATTTCAAAACATGGCAGATGGACTAGTTAAAGTAATTAATATGCAATCATTTACGTTTTTGTACAAAATTTAAAAAAAATATCATTTCAGATATTCCCGAGACTTGCAAACTTGCATATTGAGGCTTCTAATCATGTTTTTCCACTATGATGTGTGGCATGAAATTTGGAAAGCCTGGCCTTTGAGGCCTTGTCCTGAAACATACACTAATTCAATTTAGATTATGCACCAGTAAAATATAAAAATCATTTAATGAATTTGAAATAATCTAGTGTCGAAAATTCAAATACTTGTATGCTCTCCTCACTGGACTTCTTATGTGCATCCACTCTATCATATGATTTCACGAGATATTTCCAAACTTTAACACTTACATCAATTGGCCTTGTTTTGTTCCTTATCTCGAGAGGAATTCCTTTTATCTTTTTCGTTTGGTTGCAACGAAATCTCTTGTAATTTTGAGTCATTTGTTTTTTTATCTACTTTACTGACCAACCTGTCCCAAATTCAGTTTCCATGACATTAATGATTTTTTTTTAAGGTGCACGAGTATCTTCGAGAATGGAAGATGTAGATGCTCTTTGAAGTGTTGAATGCATGATTCCTCAACCTATGCATGAACTCTTTCCTGGAATATGTCATTCTGATATTCCCATAAACAACATCATATTCTACCTTGGTTTCATATGTACCAATGCAAGATGCATAACATGTACTCTTGGTCGAAGAAATATGTGACCCAAAAGTGGTTGGTACATTGGACGTCTCTACTCCATGTTCCACATTCTTAGAGGTTATTGAGATTGAATTTCTCCTTGATCTTTTGCACGATCCAGGAATTAATGGGGAATCAATCAATTCCCTTTGAGAGGGTTGGTTTGGTTGGATTGTTTTAGTTCCTTTAATATATCGTTCTTCCACATATTTGGCCAGTATGGACAAGTCCATACCTTCTAGTTTATTCACTGCTTCTATGCCCAATATAGAATCCATTACCTCTTTCAGTTTCTCTAGGTCATGTCCCTATATATGTACTATAATTTTTTTATTTTAAATTTAAAAATAGAACCAATAAACCTTATATATACAGAGGAAATTTTTTCTTTTATAATTTTGAAATAAAAAACTAAAAACTAAAATTCAAACAAGTAATGGAAACATGCAAAAATCTATAATTTGAGTATGAAATACCTCATTATGGAAAGAATCATATCCATTTCCTCATTTCCCTCTGTTTCTTGACATTTTTTGATGTCCTAGAGAGAATTGTTTTCTTCCAGACTATGGAAAACCCCTCTCTTTGATTTGTATGTGTTGAAACACCCAATGGGATTATATGTTGATACTGAGAGGGAGGTGAATCAGTATCAAGCACAATTTAAAAACCTTTTCAACTTATACTTAAAACATTAAATTATATTCAATGAGCAATGAACAATAGTATAAGAGTTACACCAATACACCACAATACACCCTACACAATATATGAGAAATAATCAATAGTTATTGTTCAAGGGAAGTAATGATTTTCAAAGGTACCTACAACTTCTAAATATAAAGGGAGGGATAAACCTCCAAGAGGAAGATATGATCCTCCAATATCAAGAGAGGGTTGACCTCTTCATCCTTGCCCCTTCCTTCCACCCAAGAATATATGAGAGATAATAAAACTTTACATTAAATCATCACTATCAACCAACCATCACATAGAACCTGATAATGCTTCCTGAGACTTATTAAACTTCCACAATTCTTCAATTCTTGGAATAATTGGATCCTGTAGATAATATTACTCAATGTATTCTCTGAAACTCCTCCAAGTTTCACTCCTTGAATCCTCCCCAAAAATAAGTTATAGAGAGAATAGTAGACCTTATTCAATTCTGGTTTATTCAGGAGAGCGAACTTGTACAGAATGCCCCGCGCTCCATATTTAACATCAGATTCTAAAACTCCCACACACGAAACTACCATCCGTAATATTTCCAATGAAATTGGTCCCACTTCATTTGGATTCTCTATGAAGAAGTTATGACTGTTTTACCTGGAACACCTGTGTATTGACTAGCTTCAGGACTGGTGAAAAACCCTATCTTCCACAGAGTGTCTATCCATAATTATAGTGAATAAAGAGCTGAAACTTTTACCAAAGGTACCTTGATATGTCTTCTCAATACCATAGAAATTTCACCATCTGAATCATTCTAGAAAAAAAATTATAGCGAAAATGGTAAGATGACCTAAAAATAACATACCTTAGAACACATCACCAAGAGACTTCATCCTCCCTTGAAATCCGTCCTTCTTTACTTGTAATTTCCTCTGAAATTAGACTTGTGTATCAAATGACAGTATAATGATATTTATTTATACCATTTATGTCACTTCCTTTTAACATTAGGGTCGACCTGACACTTTCTTATTTTGTAATTATTTTCTTTAATTATCTTCAGGGCCTACATGTACTTCCTTCTTCAATTCACTTTGTCATCTTCAAAAATTCATTTCTCATCAACCATGAGGATCCACATGATGTGGTGCATGTGAGATCTAAAACCGTGAATGGAGTATCATGAATGCACAAAACATTGATTTTAGGTGTGCACGGGCTCTATTGCATGAATGTTTTTTTAATTTTGTGTTATCCAAATTTTGTGTTATCTGAATAATGAATTTTGTATATGCGTGGGATCTATTATTTTAATTTTCCTTTACTATTCAGATCTAAATTGGGCGCCATAGGGGTTGGATTTAGCACCCCAAGTTGATTGAATTTTGTCCACTGGACAGTGCTAAATCCGATGCTAATGGAACCCAATTTAGAGTCAAATAGTAAAGGAAAATGAAAATTAATAATCAATTGGGGTTTTGTGTGATGGTAATGTGGTTGTATTGTTTAGTAGTGTCTCAACCCATTTTTTTTTTCAACTTCAACAAGTGTGTGCCAAGAATTCTCTTTCTCCTTTCTTTGTATTGTTGATGAAAATGCTCATCAATTCTTCTTTGGTTGGAAAGGGAGGACTTGATAAGAGTATTCATCAAAGAACAAGGGTTTGTGTCATCAATGGTTTTCTCATAGAAACAATTGAAAGTCAAAACAAAGATATATATGTGGCACCACGGTTGTGGGCCAACATAAAGACTTCTAACAATGAATCTTGGTGGTAGTCAATGCCATTTCTCCTTTTTATTCATGCTTTCTAGAAAAGTCTCAAAAGTTTGTATTCTATCCTAATGCCAATTAATGTGGTTGCATTGTACCCATATGAATCCTCAAATCATGCATTTTAGTATGGGTAGACATACTATATATGGGTAGAAACCCTACGCAATCTTTTTCTTTCCTTTTAATTTAATTTCTCTCAAGATTTGGTTATGAGGTGAGAGGGTGTAGTTTTCCATATAAATAATTTTCGATAATTATCATCCAAGATCTAAAAATGCATCATTATTGTGCCCATGTATTCCTATTGGAATATTTGAACTTGACACATGAAAATTAGAGACCAAGATACTGCCATGGTATCCTTGGATGTTGTCCAATTCCATATGTAAAAGTCCATATAAACCTTTGGAAAAATGTGAAAGGAAAAGGTTATGAAAATATTTAAGCTACACAAAGGAATGGCTCGGAGGAGGTGATCTTGATTGATCCATAATTAGATCCAAGATCTTGACGGGGCTCAGAAAGGCCTAAAAATAAAAGTTCTTGGAATTGATTCAAAACGGACGTGTGCATAGGCCTCATTGATACGAACCCAACTCAACTTGAATGGGATCAAACAGACATCGTATTCTACAGTTATGGCGATCTGTTCATTTTTCCAAACAGGCAAAAAAATGTTGATTGCACAGTCCATATAGTGCCACGTGGTAGATGACTGTATAGGCCATACGTCCATATAGCTGACGCATCAAGGCAGAGTTGGCAGCTTCTAGAGGTGACATGTGGTAGGCTAACTAGGCGTATAGACATTGACGTGGACAGGATAGGTGGACCAAATAGGAAGTGACATGTGTCACCACTACAAGGGTGACACGTGGCATGTCTGTACAATGACATGTGGTAGGGTAGGTCATATGACAGAGAATATGATGTGGTAGAGTTGGTCCAATCGACGTTTGACACATGGCATGTTTTCAACAAGGGGTGTGGTGCCATGTGGCCCAGACTTGGGCTGCCATGTGGCACCCATGGATTGGTTCGTTGGCAAAATTATTTTGGTCTCCATGAGGTTCGAACGCATGACCTATCCATCGTGAAATGCCTTGGCAGGGCCTGGCTAGCCAGCCCGCCTATGGGTGGTGCTTATTCTCTATGGCAGAAATTAAAAATATAAAGTGTTGTAATGTTTTCGTCGATGAAAAATTAGGGCAGGGGCCTAGCCCTCAGCTTCGACACTATCCATATGAACTTGCAATCCAAACCCTGGTCCTTGTTTGTTGGCGCGGTCACAATCCATACCAGCTAGCCATGGTTCCTTCCTAAGCGCCATAAGACCCAGATGTAAATCATTGTGGGCACATGAATATGGTTAGGAGTATAGCCTTGATTCATAAACTCACCTATAGTTTTGGGAACTTCCCATAGGACCCGTTTCATAACTGTTAGCGTGGGATTTTGGAGTAGACCCCAATTTTATGGGGATTCCATATGACCAGGGTTTGCGAGGTAAGGGCCAATGCGCAACCCCTAGGGGGTTGGTGCTTGGCCACATCAAGCCATATGACCCTGTATTAAGTGTGCGCACCTAGGACAGAGGGGCTTAGCCCATATGTTTTAATAAAATGGGTTTTTCACTTTATTATAGTGGTTTTTGATGATTTTATAGGCTGTTTTGGAGATTTTTAACCCTTTTTGGGGGATATTGGGCCCTTTTTGAGGCCAGATCTTGGGGGGAAGTTGGGATATGGTTACCAACTTCAGATATATATAAAACAGGCCTTCTTGAGGCCAAGAGAGGACATTCAGTGTAGGTTTATGCTGAATATTTTCCAAGCCAAAGCCAATTTTATAATGTACATTGCATATACGCATCTTGCATGGCAGTTAGGGAGCGTATATGTGGAAAAATGTATATTTTTAGTTCTGGATTCATCAAAAAGGGATGATAAGTCTACATAGGGAAATGGAAAAGGCCCTCTGTGCAAGATAGCAATGGTGAGTCAAATTTTTCTATAACAAATGCCCCCTAATGTGTGAGATCAGAGGAGTATCTGCGATGGCCAAAATACATTATAAATAACCTATAAGTGGAGTGGTAGAGAACCAACTGGATGAACTCAATTGCTCATTACATTATGTATTGACTTTGCATACATGGTTGCCAAAAATACAATGCAGATCCATTTGGAAAATATACCAAATAAGTGTTCATGGCCATGAATAAGAAAGATACAAATGCGGTTACATGTCGAAGCTGTCATAGTCATGAACAAGGCCTAGTGAAACTAGTATCAAAATCAATCTGAAGATATTTGTATATCTGTATACCACGGAGTACAATCTGATCTCCCATGATTACTGAATTCAAATAGGTACTGGTCCAATGAAATGGAAGCAACAACTCAGGAAAGCTGCGGCCACATAGTGATGTCTTCAAGTCTTCTACACTATCCGCCAATGGTGCAAGTCTACATCATGTGAATAAATGAGTTGAGGTTGAACACGATGAGACATCATTTGATTACCAGTCATTGAGGTATATCGTTAACAAACGTGAGATAGCCTACCAATAATGAAAGTAGGTATCAAGTCATCAAGTACATCTCTACAAATGTGAATAAAGGAGTCAGTGTTGAACACTTGAGAGATCCATTGATCAGGAGACATTGATGTTTCCCATCTGTCAATGGTGAGAGAGTATTCCACTAATGACTGCAAACTTCAAGGTACTCATAAAACTCTAGGTCCCAAATCCAGAATAAATAAGCTAAAGTTGATGGAAAGAGACTCACTGAAAGGAGAGCATTGAGGCATCTCTCATCGGTTAGCATGAGGAACAAAGCAGGAGCTTCATAATTTGGTGGATATCGGACGAAGAACATGTTCATGAACCAATGACCCTATGTGTCTCTCACGTGTACCAAATGCAAGCGGTACATGACAAAGACCCTTTGAATAAAAACCAATGATAAAACATTGCTGACAAAGGCGAGGAAACCACCAATAAGGCTAATGGCATCCAAGACACTACACAAATCCCAAAGTGTGAATAGATGTCTTGTCATCGAACACTAGGGAAACTACCTAGTCAACGAACAATGGTGAAATGTCGACTGTTGGGTTCAAGGTGACGTACCAATGATGAAAGTAGGGCCAGGGTGCATGATAAGACCAAAGCATCATGTGATTCTGAGACAAACTGAGGGTATGGCCGACAAAGTAAATATTTCTGAGGAGTGGCCGACACAAGTTGATAGAATTACTTTGAACAAGAGCATGAGACATATGGTAGACTCTGAAAGGATAGACTCAATGATGTGACTATAAGATGCAGGAGGCATCAATAACATTCTCTATAGGGACTGGAAGAGTAACTAGTCGATAAAGAAAACTCTGTAACGAGATCAGCTTCCTAAGGCCATGCTAAACCCAAAATTATGATGATGCAAGGACTCAATAACTTTGTTCTCTGTTCAAAGGCAACATGACTATTGCCAATTACAATATAGTACTCCCTTCCCACCCGTATTTTTTTGTTTTTTCATAACAAATGAATGCTATGATATAGAGGAGGGAACGAGTATCGCAAGTAAGAAAAACTAGTTCCAATAGTGGAATGTACCTATGCTCAATGCAAGGAAATGCATATGGGAGATGGACACTCGGGGTGATGTTCCCTCCAGGATATAGGGTGTCAAATTGTGAAGGATAAAAACAAGGCCCTTCTTGGTTGAAGATGAAAAACGTTTTAGGCAATAGTTTATAATGCAAAGTGAGAACCGACTAAAGGATCAATACTGCAAGCGAGGGCATGAGATGCAATTACAACTTGATGCCAAAAAATGTCCTTTTTTATGTATTTTAGTCTATTTGGTGTAAAAAAGGGGTAAACTTATGCCAAATCGACGTCTTTTCAAATCCAATTTTCGAGTGTGAAAAAGACAATTTCACTCGACAATCTTTTCAATTTTTGATAGCGAGTCGAAAAAGAGCTTAACTAAGACTCATGACCTTTCAAGTCCAATTTTAACGAGTGTGAAAGGGACAAATCACTCGGAAATATTTTCATTTTTTTATATGAGTCGGAAAAGAGATTAACAAAGAATCATTTTTGGGAGTCCTAATCAAAGTGTAAAGGGGGAGGCCAAGGCTCCCATCCTGGTCTTCTGCCAAAAGTTTGTATCTTGCGGATAGCTGACAAAAGCTTGGGAAAACCCAAAGCTCTCCAAGTCGAGGAGGAGAAGGTGATAACGGAGTAGATAGTCTTTTTTATGGTTCGAATAATGTATCTTAGTGGAAAATACATAGGTGGGGGTATGAGATGTCTCATCAGGTCATCCCAATCGAAGGGGGCCTCATCAGGACTTGGAGGGAGAGTATTTGGAGGAAGAATGAATCTCTCTTGTTCAGAAGGGGGGAGACTTGGAATGTTGATGACATGACTGGAAGGTGCATCACTCTCTTCAGGGAGAGTCGGTTTGACCAGAGATTGCACTAGTGTGGTCACTTCTTCAATTATAGGTTGAAGAGGATGCATAGTAACGAGGGCAAGAGAAACTTCACCCTTGAGAGAGGGGATGAGGTCGGGGGAAGGTCACGGCGGTGGGACCACCGAGACCATCAAGGGAGAAGTGGTCTGATATGGAACCAGGGATGTCTCAGACCTTGGAGAGCTCTTTGGTGAGCCCCACGCTGTTGGTATCTTGAAAGTAATCAAACACAAGCAGGTAAGGTGACTTCCTTCACAAGTCCTACAAAGGAACTTAGGCTTATGTCTGAGACATCTAGGCTTCTCAATGTGATTGTCCGGGGAAAGAGATTTGTCTCCTATATGACGACTGGAAGCTGGAGATGTGACATGACTATGATTCGGGGTGAAAAGGATGGTGCCCCCAACATGATCGGCAGAGGTTGGGTGCAAGATGTCGTCGTAATTCGTAGAGAATGTCGACCCATCTCCAAAATGACTGGAAGAGGTTGGTGATGGAGCCCCAGTGTGACTGACAGTGACTGGGCTAGTGATATATTGCGGCACTTGATTCCAAGGACAGGGGAAAGGTTGGTTCTGAAATGTTGCAGGCCAGAAAGAATCCTGGTGTACTCCCTGTTCTTGCCCAGAAATGTGTTAGTTCATGCCAAAGTGGTCCGCAGGGATTTGGATGGGCATCATCATTGAGGTCTGTGAAGAGACCGTGAAAGGATAAGAATTATGTGAGTGAGGATATAAATTTCCCCCTTATGAAGGGGTCCCATAAAGAGGGTAGCCCGAACTACAAAATTGATTCTCCCTGTATGAAACACCCGGGGGTACTTGAGGACTTGTCATGGAAAAAGTGTCCAAAGGAACCGACATGGCATATGAAAGGTACATGGGTGGAGTGTAATAAGTAGAATAAGCATCCATATGAGCACTAACTCCTGAAAGAGAATAGTTAGTATTGGATCTATAAGGGGGAAGGTTCCAACCTCCCATGGGGACATGGCTCATATCGAATGAAGAAGTAGGCATGGGAGCCATGGTACCCCTGGATCTGATGCTAGGATTCATATATGTGGACCAGGGAGAAGGTTGCATGTGGGAAGGCATATCAACAAAAAAAGGACTAGAGACCCAAGGTGCAGACTGAGCGTTGTAATTGTGCATACCCTTGCAAAAAATGGAAGGGTCTGTCCCCATGAAATGAGTAGGCATCATGGGTTGGGTAGCGGTGAATGGAGGGGTGAAAGGAACTCCACCATCCATGATAATAAAACCAAAAATAGACTCCTGGGTCAACTAGTAGTCAAAGATCATACCAAAATTCAAACGACCAATATGCATGCAAATGGGCTAAAGTGGCTGAGTGGCCTTTCTCGCTAAAGAAGGTATGCCCTGTCCAGGAGGGACTTGAGACTCCCTGCTAAATTTTGGAGGTAACAAAATTAGTTATAAGGGCCCTCATGGGATTAACAACCAGTCGGTCAGATCCGACCAGAGAGGTAATCCTCCATAAAGGTTGTGTGTTGTCTGACCCCTATCTGACTTAGGGTACAAGCAAAATAACCCCTGTAAGTAACCTATGAGATACCTAATTCAAGCAACTAATAAACCACTGTATAACCGATGCACAGGTGAGCAGTTGTAAGTTTGAATCACCTTATGGATAGGGTAGAAAATTTTGAAACCTTGAAAGTACCGCCTCTCACAGAGGTATGGGCACT
Organism: Picea engelmannii; assembly: GCA_009831015.1. Lineage (NCBI taxonomy): Eukaryota > Viridiplantae > Streptophyta > Pinopsida > Pinales > Pinaceae > Picea > Picea engelmannii. The sequence continues at coordinate 357,862 of ML780199.1, read as the reverse complement.
AGCAAGATCCCAAAATACGAATAAATCCATAGAAATATTTCTGATGCTAGGTGAGTATCCAAGGGTTATCCCTTCAACTAACTTTGTGAAACCTCATGATTAACTCTGGTGTGAGCAGAGCCTCCTGATATTACCAATTATACAATGGACTTCTCAACTCCCTGTCTCAGACACATGTTGATTTAATTTCCTTGGAGAAGTTTAATCACAAAATCCTATTCTAAGGCACTAAATCCTAGGCTAGTTTGTGCACCCTAAAAAATAAAATCATGACTAATCAATTTTAGTTTAAAGCGTAAATTTTATTGGCCGTGGTTACTCAAAAGGGTATGGAAGTGAAACTCATGATGTTATGACTCTACAAGAAAATAAATATGAATGTGATGCAAAGTCTATCTTTAACTTTTCAATGCATGATATGCTAATAAAAACAGTGCAGTATTCAATTTCAACTCTGCAATTCAGAAGTAAAATGAAATCTTTCGCTAAATGTGCTAAGATAATGATAAAGATTAAAAGACAAAAATACCAACCAATGCAAAATGCCTATAATTTGTTTTTGTATTTTTCAATATATCAAAAAGAAAATGCATGGACTGATAAGCAACTTGATATGTAATATCTACTGTGTATAAAAGAAATAACTCAAGCATAATTCCAAGCAGCCAAGAAATCAGCCCAGAGACCAAGGAAAAATTAAAAATGGAAAACAAAGAGAAAGACTACGCCCAAAAATTCAACTCCAAACAGGCTTCCTGTCATCCTAGATAATCTCAACAGGCACTACAGAGGCCTAAGAAGGCTCAACAATCTTCAAATCTCACCTAGTAGTCACTAAACCAAGAAATACAATCATGGGGAAGTGGTATATGCGATTTTTCAGGAGAAAAGAGCATATATACGCTTCTTGCAGTGAGACAACAAGTGTGTATACACGACTGTCAAGGAAAAAAGGGCGTATATGCTTTAAAACAAGGCCATGCAAAGGTAAAAAGTTGAAAACTTAGACCCAAAGTGAATATAATCTGTCAAGAAGTGACATGACAAGAAACACAAAGGAAAAAGAGCAATGTAAGAAGAAAAATACTTCAACCCTTAGAAGGAAGATCTCTCCTCAGTGGAGTCACCATTTTTGTTACGAGGGAAAAAATCTCTATGGCCAAGGGTAAACCACAACAGACAGGTATGACTGCAGAAATAAACTCAATTCCAACATATTCTATATAGACTAATGTGCAATATAAGAGAGAGGCCTACCTCAATCCAACATTTGAAGATGTTCCACCGTTGAGCACTTTGACTCAAAGCTTTATACCTACAAGAAGTTCTCAACTACTGAGCAAAGCAAGTATACAATGATAATATAAAAGGGGTTAACACATTAGATAGCATAATCGATTAATAAAAATTACAAACATGCCCATGGATAATAATCATATATTTGCAAGATACCAATAGGACGAGAAAGGAGTATTTCTATTAATAATTAATCAGCAAAAGTGACAACATTACAGACTTCTATGTCAAAACGGTTTGAAACCAACGAACCAAGTTCCTTCCAACTAGGTCTCCACCACTTCAATCCTCTGCCAAAGGCAAGCTCATAGGAAAGAGGTAATGAGGTCCTCTCAACAATAGGGAAAGAGCTTGGGGGTTTAACACTGTGTTCAGACTTGAGGGACAAAGGGATGCAGACTCAATATGAAGTAATTTCTCCAGAGTAACTTTTCTCTCAAAATTGAATGCTTTCTCCTCTTTTCCATAGATAGAAATTGTGCTCTTATAACCTTTAGAATGAAACTGAAGGGCCGATTCAGAATGTTTCCAGTATACGGAAGGCCAAGGATCAGAGATCTCCTATCGTGACATGGAAACTCGACTTCATTTTGCATTTTCTGTCACAAATCTTGATATACGTGAGTTGTAGTGGAGTAGAAAGCGTATACGCATATTGCATGGAAGTTAGGGCATGTATATGTGGAAAAATGTATATTTTTAGTTCTGGATTCATCAAAAAGGGATGATAAGTCTGCATAGGGAAATGGAAAAAGGCCCTCTGTGCAAGATAGTAATGGTGAGGAAAATCTCGCTATAACAGGTGTGGTGCCATGTGGGCCAAACCTAGGCTTCCACGTGGCATCCATGGATTGGTTCGTTGGCAAAATTATTTTGGTCTCCATGAGGTTCGAATGCATGACCTATCCACCAGGCAATGCCTTGGCAGGGCCATGCTAGCCATCCCACCTATGGGTGGTGCTTATTCTATATGGCATAAATTAAAAATATAAAGTTTTGTAATGTTTCCATCAGTGAAAAATTAGAGCTGGGGCCTAGCCCCTATCCCTGAAACTATCCATATGACCCTGCAATCAAAGCCCTGGTCCTTGTTTTTTGGCGCGGTCACAATCCATACCAACTAGCCACGATTTGGTCCTAAGCGCCATAAGACCCGGATGTAAATCCTTGTGGGTGCGAGAATATGGCTAGGGGTATAGCCTCGGTTCATAAACTCACCTACAATTTTGGGAACTTCCCATAGGACCCGGTTCATAACTGTTAGCGCGAGATTTTAGAGTAGACCCTGATTTTATGGGGATTCCATACGACCACGGTTTGCGGGGTAAGGGCCAGCGCGCAACCCCTAGGGGGTTGGCGCTTGGCCACATCAAGCCATATGACCTTGTATTAAGTGTGCGCACCCATGACAAAGGGGCTTAGCCCATACTTTTGGATAAAATGGGTTTTTCACTTTATTATAGTGATTTTTGATGATTTTATAGGCTGTTTTGGAGATTGTTTTACCTTTTTGGGGGGATATTGGGCCTTCTTTGAGGCCAGATATTCGGGGGAAGTTGGGAGATGGTTACCAACTTCAGATATATATAAACTAGGCCTTATTGAGGCTAGGAGAGGATGTTCAAAGTAGGTTTATGCTGAATATTTTCCAATCCAAAGCCATTTTTATGCAGGGAAGCTGTTGAGGATCACACCTTTGCGGGCCATTTCTGGGAGCTTCGTTCATCTGATTTGAGTGTCGCTTCTTCTGTTGGGTTCTTAATATCTGGTAGAACAAGACTAGATCAATTTTGTAACCTTTTGGCACTGTTGTGATATACTTATTGAGATCTGAACAGAAATAAGAAAGCCTCACCCACTGAGACAAAGGCCCAGAGACGTAGGTGAGATTGTCAAACTCTGTTATCACATTGGTGTTTATGGTTTGCTATTGTTTATGCTTCATTTCAGTTCTGTATATGTTTATGTAGCTGTCATATTTCTTCCTCTTTCATTAAGCTTCCTAAATGGTTAATAAACACATGCATAATAACTCAACCATTGTCGTGTAAAAGATCTTTTCGGATCATTGATGCTCCGCATTCCATGCTCCATGAAACACATAAGGATGAAGCCATCAAACCTTGAAAGAAAGTAATAGTACCATAATAGCTAGAGTAAAGATGTAGTCAAGGATAAAACTTTACTTGGACTAACACACAATTAATTTAGTTGATAACTAGGCCCAAGAGGCAATGATAGAGAATGATAATATTGTTGGCATTTAAGTCACCTCCAAAAGCACAAAAAATTTCATCACTAAGTTCAAGTTCAAGTTGGTTTTTCACCTCTAATAAATTCAAAAAATAAAGTGAAATAATTTGATAAATGCATTAATACACAAGTGTATTTCTATCCATGGCCCTTTTTAAAAAATATATTTTGTTTTAAGTTTGGAAATAATTTTCTCCTATCCTGAATAAAATGGTGTTGGAAACCCAAATCACAAGAAGAGTGGACCCCTTTTCAATGCATCTTATGTGGCCTTCAACCCAAAACTAGAATCTTAAATGACTTACAAAAGTAAAGGCCTCTATTTCTTTGTGTAATGTTAGCTACAACATAATTTCTTAACTGCTTTCCAAAATACTCACTTATTTTCAAGAACTAGTTCCGCTCTATGAATTAAATAGTTTTTGTGATGCATGGAAGGAAGGTTCTAAATAGTATTAGATATAAGGATGAATTCCTCCACTAAACAAGAAAAATAATGTCCTGTTTTCATATCTTAAATAGGACATGTAGACACATCATAACAACCTTGAATATGAATTTATCTTTGTTGTATAAAGAAATAAAACAAATTCACTATCAAGGAAAGGCATGTCAAGGGAAGGAAAGGAATGTCAAGGAAAGGAATGGCATGGAAAGGCATGGGAAGTCAAGGCAAGGAAAGGAATGGCATGTTGTTGGATGCAGGCCGAATCAAGAAGAAGGGTTATTTTTGGAAGAGAAGCATGCAAGAGGAAAGAGACAACTGAAAGGAAAAGAAGCACACGCGCATGCATGAAATACCTAAGGACTTTAGGGTTATGGTTTTTGTAATACATTGTAATGGCTAGTGGGCTAAAGATATAAATAAGTGGTACTTAATAGATACCTAGAGAGGGAGAGAGGGGAGAGGTGAGATATACATAGAGCTAGATACCTAGATGGGGAGAGAGATAGATGAGACACAGAGAGGGACAAAGAGGAAGGGAATTGTAAGGACTGTATAATTCATTAAGTTGGTGAGATAGAGAAGGCATGAGTGACTCAATCCCGAGGGTTAGATCACAGGCTGAGGAGCCTGGTGCGATCTAGTCATCCTCGTAGGGATCAAGGAGCCTGTGTGAAAGAGGAGGGACTAAGACTATAACCACACACGGCGTGATACTTTCTAAACTATAATAAAAGCCTGAGAGCCAGATCTTTGTGGACGTAGCCCAGGAGGGAGTGAACCATGGTGACACTATGCTATGTGACTGAATGAATGTATCTTTGTTTCTGATTAGTTGATGAATGTTGAATGAATGGATAGTTAAGTAGATTTGGTATTTTACATGCATGCATAAAATGAATATTATAACTAGATGTTAAATGGACTGAATAAAGGTTATGGCATACAAACATAGATCTCGCTCAATCCTAGTTTGAAAACACCTGAGTATTGTAGCCACCCATAGAGCTATCTTGGGTGAGACTGCACAGTTCACTCTGTGTACTGCGTTGCCTTCTAGGTTACCAGAGGGGCTGATAGTATTTAAAGGATTTTGTTGGAAAGCTTCTTAGTTATGAATCAGGGTCAATCTGTAATGGTCAATAAGAATTAGAATCAAAATCCCTTAATACCAATAAGAGTAGATAGAGAAAAGGGAAACAAACCAAAAAATGGTTATGTTGTTGACTGATTACAAGGCAATGGGATTGAGCATATGAGACCTGTTGAAGAAGAGACGAAAGAATACAGGATCAGATGACAAGAAGGTAAAAGAATGTGAATTTAAAATGGGATGTTGAGACCGTGGAATCCTATGAAGGAAGAGATAGAAATTTGGTTGAAGACAAAGGAGCTAGAGTTTGCACAGAAATATAATAGAAACCTGAAGCTAACACCACGCAAATATCTGGAGAAGTACGTATTCACCGACTTACATGAAGTATTTTTTTGTGAGTTCCCACACATATTGTAGGAGTGGATCAAAAAATTGAAATACAACCATCCTATGAATTGAATTAGATAGATATAATGAAATGATGAAGAGATCGCACAACTACAACGAGTTGATAATAAGTTTACACGCGCAGTAGATTTCTGGTTAGACAACATTATTGCCAGATTTATCACAGAGTTCGCAGTAGATACAACAAAGTCATACAACACAACTAAACAAGAATTGTTGAAGGGACCTCGAGGTACATATATCAGATCATTATATACTTCCATTAAGATATTTCTATATAACAAAGGTATAATGACAATGGAGTTAGAAAACTAAACTTCCCTGCGTGCATGGGGGAAGGGGGGAATCATTGATAGGAAAAGGATAAAAGGAAGGAGAAGGGGATAAACAAAAGAAGGAGGAGGCCTTGGACCCAATTATGATGGACGATGACCAGATCAAGTGGATCATGGCAACAACTAGAAGGATGCACAATGGAGTACCCTACCAATAGAAGGTGAACACCAAGAAGAGAGTCATAGTTGTGAGGGAATGCTTGGCAAGTGATAAAGATGAGGTAGAGGATCTCTAGGATGTGGAGCAGATTAAGGAAATCATGTGTGCGACATATGAGAGGAATACGAGAGGTACAAGAGCGGAAGTAGAAGGCAACACTCCTATCCATATTAGTGTCAATGTGGAACCCATAAACCCATGTGCGACTAATACACCAAGAAGAACACCACAATTTAGACAACCAAATTTCGGGAGAAGAAAGACAACCGGAAGTACATCTACACAAAGAACAACAACTGGAGGAGCCAGTTCATGAAGCATTATTCAAGTATCTACACCGCGTAGAGATAGTAGCTCAACATTTATAATGGCAGGACATGATCCAACCATCAGGTTACCATAATTCAAAGGTGAAGCATCGGAGGACCCGGAGAAGCACCTGTTTATCTGTGAAAATATTTGGGAAGAAAAATAGATCAAAAAAGAGGACACTAAAATTGCATAGTTATCCATCACATTAAGAGATCACGCACTAGATTGGTATATGAGTTTAGCTAAAAACAGTCCGCTAGGGACAACCAGAACGATTGGAGATATCAAGAAGCTGCTGAGAAATGAGTTCCAGAAGCCGAGTTCAAAGGACCAATACATGAACGAGATGATAGAGATCAGATAGAAACCAGGAGAATCTGTATGGGATATTGACCAGATATTCAATCGACTAAATGGAAATCTAAAGTACGTCATGACAAATATGCAACATAGTCACGTGTTCATCAATTCAATGTTACCACACTTGAAATATCCACTATGACAAAAAAAAATTCATATGCAGGTAGAGGCTCTATAGGAAGCCCTACAACTGGAAGAGAACCAATATCAGAAGACATATCCATCCATCAAGGAGCTGAAGGAGGACCTAAAGAACATAACATTCCATCTAAACCAGACCAAAAACAAGGACAAAAGAGAATTCATTTGGTGTACCATGTGTAGGACAGAAGGACACCATAAGAACGAATGTCCAACATTCGTGCAATACATGGCAATAGGAATGAAAAATCCATTACCAACAAGAGAACTATGGTGCAAGATCGGTAATAAATAGGGTCACAATCCATATCACTGCCCAATGATGCAGAAGTACCAGACAGTGTCGAAGAGCGTGTATTGCAACTTTTGCAAGTCAGTAGGTCATGATGACAAAGATTGTAGAACCATGGAGTTGATGAGAGAAAGAACATCAGATGCATATTAGGTACAGGAAGAAAATATGACTGGGAAAGTAGCACCCCATCTTAACCAAGTACCAACCCCATACAACACTGTGCAACAACCATACAACACTGTGTAGCCGTAGTATAATACCGCAAAACCACACTATAATACCACAAAATATAACCAAGTGCCTCAGTACAACATGCCTCGAGGGGATCAAGCTGGCTATAGAGGTAGAGCAAGAGAAAGAGGAGGATTTGGAAGAGGTAGAGGACTAGTGGTATGTCACAATTGTCAACAACCAAGACACTATGCAAGAGAAAGTCCACTTCCACCAACGACCTATATGTATTTTTGTGCATCGGATCATGACACAGAAGAATGTCCTACGCTATTAGGGAAGATCCAGGAAAAGAGGAATAAGAACAATCAGAATATTCAGTGGATTTCATTAGAAGCAAGGGATGAAGGAAGAAACATCAACATAGTTTTCAAATTTCTATGGTGAGCATTTTAGAAAGTGTTAGCTGGATAATCCACAGTAGTTGTCATTGTCATCGATGTTTCGAATCTGAATCAGGATTCATCATCAGGACTAATGATGAATCCCAATTTGGATTCAAAACTTCAATGACAATGACAACTACTGTGGATTATCTGACAAACAATTTCGAAAACATCAACATAGTTACACGTGGAGGAGATAAAACAGGAAATGACATAGTATGACAAGAGCCAACACAAAACCAATGGGTGAAGAAGAATGTCAAACCGAGGAAGCAATTTGATGCACAGAATGAGAAGGGGATATTCAAGCAAGCTAGACAAGAATTCCTTAGGCCATACATTGCATCGACATCAACTGCGCAGCATAGTAAGGAAGTACCAGAGTATGAGACAAGTAAGAAACACATCCCCTGAGACAAGTAAGTACAATTAAAAGTTTTTTGCAATCATGTGTAAAACTTCTCAATGATCCGTCCTCTATTAAAGTATTACAAAACATGCTAGAAAGATGTAGCGTAGAAGCAGAAAGGAAGGTAGAATAGAAAACATTCAATCACCTACATACAAGGAGGAGAACAAATAGAGAGTTCAGGTTGAACGCCAACATTGGAGATATTATACTGGATTTAGGATCTGAAGTCAATGTATTACCCAAGAAGACATGGAAATTCATGGGAGATCCCACATTAGGATATTCATCAGTTCAAATGAAACTAGAAAATCAACATAGAGTTCTACCAATTGGATGACTAAAAGGAGTGACAATAGACCTGGATGGAGTGCGGACTAAAGCCGACTTCGAAGTAATCGAGATAGTGGACGACACAACACCTTATCCAACATTGCTCAGCTTGGATTGGGTGTTTGATAACCAGGCCATAATCAACTTCAAGACGTGAAAAATGACCTTTGATTCAGGAGAATATAGAGTCATTGTACCATTGGACCCATCGGAAGGGGAAAGGTTCATAGAGCCTACTTGCTTGGACCTAGAGGAAATTAACCAGTTGTAAAAAACAACTACGTGAGATGAGTATTATGTAAACCCAACTGCATATGGGGTACTCAGCTAACATAGCATCACCTCATGTGCATGAGACTCAGATATAGGCTTAGAAAATTGGCAACAAAGATTACACAAAGTTTCTATAAGAAGATGCACAAGAATAGACTGCGCAGTAAGATGGGTAGGTATGAAGATAAGGAAACCTCCCAGCTTCCATGGGGTTAACGACCTAGAAACATTCTTAACACAGTATGAAGATGAAGTGTTAGAAACTCATAGGCTCTTAGACCTAGATATAACACTCAAGGAGACACCTACGAGATGGTGGGGTGTTAACAAAGAAATAGTCAAGGACTGGTACCAATGTAAGCAGTTACTGCGCATTAGGTTGGGCATAGAACAAGGAAGAAACCAGTGGCATAAATATTATGGAAAGGGGGCACCAAAAAAAACACTTGGAGAAATGTAGAGTGCGATGAAAAATGCCACCACCGAAGGAATGGCCTCACCATTTCGTACACACATTAGAGGGCATCCAAACAAACTGGTATACAGACCAAGAACTACGCAAAGGAACTACAAGTTGGGCAATATTACAACTGAACTTTATAGACACTTTCTCATTTGAGCATGAGAACCCCAACATAGACGCAACACTTAAACAAATCTGAGGAGTGATATTCATTAAGCAACCAGAAGTTGAACTCATAACAGAAGAACAACACCAAAATATACAGACAATGAAAGAACTATTGTCATGCTAACATGTGCAGGAAGAAGAGCCAGATGAAGATGACCCGCGTGATATTCAGATTAAGGAATTTGAAGGCGAGAGAGAAGTGGAAGGTCCACCTATGGAATTAGAAGTGATAGTTGTATCGATTAAGGTTAAGAAATTCAACATCAGGACAATTGAGAATCCCAAAATGGCTAGTATTGGAGACTACTGGGATAAGAAAATAGTGGAAAGTATAACAGAGTTATTGCACGAATACAATGACCTATTCCCAACAACATTCACAGAAATGAAAGGCATAGCAGGAGAGCTAGGAGAAATGAAAATACCTCTCAAAGCTGAGGCAAGACTGATCAGACAGTGACCATACAAACTAAACATGATATATAAGCAACAAGTCAAAGCTGATATCGATAGGATGTTGGAGGCTGGAATCATAGAACCTGTAGAAGAATTTGAATGGATAAGCCCGATGGTAGTTTAGGAGAAGAAACAAGGGGGGAATAAGAATATGCATTGCCTTGAGGAATTTGAACGATGCGTGCCTACATGACTCGTTCCCTACCCTGCTCATAGATGAAGTCTTGGAGAATGTAGGAGGACAAGAAGCTTATTCATTCATCGACAGATTCTCAGGATACCATCAGATCAAGATAACACTAGAAGACAGATACAAGACCACTTTTTCCACGGAATGGGGATCCTAACAATATACAGTCACGTCGTTTGTATTGAATAATTCACCAACAATAATTTATAGAGTAGTCATAGCTACATTTAAAGAATTTATCCACCAGTTTCTAGAGGTATATCTGGATGATTAGACAATCTATAGTCTGTTTAAAGGCCATGTAGAGGTCTTGCGGTTGATGCTAGGAAGATGCAGGTAGTGCCATATTTTGTTAAATATAAATTAGTGCATCTTCAGAACACCTTTTGGGATACTATTGGGCCATATAGTATGCAAGCAAGGTTTTCTAGTAGATCTCGCCAATATTGCAGTAATTATTAACCTGTCACCACCAAAAGTAGTTTGTCAATTGAGAGTGACATTGGGACACACAGGATACTACATGAAATTTATAAAAGGGTATGCACAGATCGCTGCACCAATGGAGAAATTTCTAAGGAAAGACATAAAGTTCCAGTGGAATGAGGACTATCAACACGATCTGGATACTCTGAAAGAGAAGATGGTAACCACACCAATACTCGTATTCTTAGATTGGGAAAAGATATTCCACGTATATGTAGATGCATCATCCATAGCACTTGGAGCTATTCTGGCGCAACCAAGAGCAGGAGAATTGGACCATCCTATAGCATTTGCTAGCAGAAAACTGTCATAATTGGAGTGGAACTACAACACTACAGAGAGGGAAGGCTTAGCTATGGTCTACCCACTCCATAAATTCAAACATTATTTATTGGGGAAACATTTCAAGATGTTCATAGACCATTCAACGCTCAAATACCTCGTCAACAAGCCAGTGTTGGGGGGGAGAATTTGTAGATGGTTATTGTTGTTTCAAGAATTTGATTTTGAAGTGATAGTCAAACCAAGAAATTTGAATGTAGGACTTGATCATTTGTCATGGATTACTAACGGAGAAGAACCTATGAATATAGAGGACAACTTTCTCGACGCACAATTATTTTCAATCCTAATAGCTGAATAATACTTTGTAGACATCATCCAATACTTGAGTATAGGGATTGCACCACAGGAATACAACACAACGTAGAAGAAAAATATGGTATTCAAGGTTTCATATTACCAACTAATTGCATGACACTTATACAAAATAGGTGTAGACAACATATTGAGAAGATGCGTGCTAGAACACGAAAGACCAAGGATCTTAGCAGAATCCCATGAGGGAATAGCAGGAGGACATTATGCAGGCAAAGCTACCACGTATAAGGTATTGTGCGTAGGATTATGGTGGCCAACTATTCACAAAGACTCAAAGGGATATTGTCAGAAATGTGATGTATGCTAGAGGGTTGGTAAACCAAATAGAAGGGATGAGATTCCCCTACAACCACAGTTAACTTTGCAGGTATTTGAAAAATAGGTAATAGACTTTGTGTGACCAATTAACCCACCAACAAAAAGGTCAGAAGTGAGGTACATTATCACTGCGATGGAATACCTGACAAGATGGGTGGAAGCAACACCAGTAAAAGACTGCAGTGCAAATACAACATCACACTTACTCTTTGAGAAAGTAATCACTAGATTTGGTTGCCCGAGGATTTTTATGAGTGACCAAGGTACTCACTTCATTAACAGTACTATTAAGGATATGACTGAGGAATTTGAAGTTCATCATCAAAAGAGTACACCATATCATCCTCAAGCAAATGGAACAGTGGAAGCCTTTAACAAAATCCTTGAAAATGTACTAACGAAGATTTGCAACGTAAATAGGGATGATTGGGACTTGAAGATACCAGCGGTATTGTGGGCATACAACACCACATGCAAGAAATTGACAGGACAAATGCCATTCATATTGGTGTATGGAAAAGAGGTTGTGGTGCCATTAGAATTTTTGGTGCCTAGTTTGTGCATAGCAACAATTACAAACATGACAGAATGAGGCACGATACATAAAAGGATAAATTAGATGATGGTCATGGAGGAAGATAGGATCCTATCAGGGTTCCACCAAGAAGTACAGAAAGAAAGGTACAAATCTTGGCATGACAGGCATAACAAGAGAAATAATTTTAAGGAAGGAGACTTAGTCTTGGTGTATGACAACAAATCCCTTCATCACCTAGGAAAACTCAAAATGCATTGGTTAGGACCATATGAAGTAAAGACTGTCATAGATGGGGGAGCTTTACAATTGAAGGATTTAGGAAGAACAAAACTCAGAGGGATGATCAATGGGAGCCGACTGAATTTGTACAAGGGCTGTCGACCTCCTGGCACTTTAAGAAAAAACACAGAGGAGATACTGCGCCGAAAAGCAAGGATGATTTTAAGGATGGAAATTTATTTTAAAATGTAGAAACCTTGGCGAATTTTACTAATCCTTCATATGCCAACTATAAATGTTTGGTGATATTTTTGTAAAAGCATTCATATTTCTAAGGATTTTATATAGTTTGTATAAAATTTTGGCGATTTTTAAGGTAAAATAATTTTATCCTATAGAATTTGGGCGAATCGTTTTTAGAATAGCGAATAAGTTTTTTGGAGAAAACATGGAAAATTAGCCCATGAGCAAAATTTAGCCCCTAAAATCATCCCTTCCGAAATGATGAACATTTAATGAAGGCATAGGGTGTCAAGAAGAGAATGAGCATGCACACTCAAGAATTCCACCATAGTGGAGAAAAATACCAATGGTCACTACAAAGTGGGAAACAATGGAAACATCGGGAAAGTAGCATACGACAAATAACTATAAACGAACGACGACTATCAAAATTAAAAAATAAAAATGACTGATGGGGTGCCGCATTAATCGTGCCAACTGGTGATGGAAAGGGAATTCAATATCAAGTACGCAGGAAGCACCAGTTCAATTAGAACACAAAGGAGGTATCGTCTCCAAGAAGCTTCATAGAATTCCTATATAAGCTAGCACACGGGACTGGGAGGGTTATTGCGAAATTGAGAAAAGCATAAGCCATAGCATATATAGAGCCTAGAGTGAAGGTTTTAGAGGTTACAGAGGCCACTATGTTCGGTGGAAAACAACCTGAACACCATGACACAACCCAAATAGGGAGAACCAAACCAGACTGGCAGACGATCGCAGAGCAACACCAGATCCTCACCGCAAGCATAGGGAAGTGAACACCAATCACTTCAGCCTCTAGAAGTCATCAATGTGGATGAAATGTCATCGCCCAATATGACACCAGGAATCCCCACACCTATTGTGGAGCAAACCCTGTAGATAGCACCAGTGGGCATGGACATGGATGTACTGGAAGGGGGACAGGGACAACAGGCTGAGGATGCAGGAAATCATTCATACTCTAGAAACCCTGAAGAATGCTTGAGAGTTAATGGGACGGTCCCTAACTAGGAGGAAACAACTGTGCCAAAAGGGTCACACACAACCAAACTAGAACAACCACAGGAGAACAAAGTGGAAGATGTCATCGATCGACTAGATGAGTATGTAGAAGAGAAAACAATGGGGGCTGGAACCTCGAGTCAACCACCATAGCTGAAGGGAAAATAGGCAGTACCAAGGTCACCACACAAGAAATCCATGACAACCATTGTCTTTCCACGCATTACAAAAGGGGTATGTATAGCAGGAAATATGTTAGGCCACGTGGAGAAATTGAGGTACTCAAACCATGACGTGACAGACACTGACAGGTTCTCAGATTTTGCCAAGAAATTTTACCTATAGACCATGGGTATAGGACCCTTTGGCAAAACAATTAACCAACCAGTCCAGTGGGCAGCCAGACTAGCCAAAACTGAGATTCTAGGCCTGTTGGACATCCCGCACTCAAGGAGAAGACCGCATAGGCCCAAACACAAGCAACAGAGCTCACGAAGAAGTTCCAAGAGATCACAGAAGAGATCGACGAAGTGCACCAAGTTTAGGTGGATCGGGAAGAGCCACATGTCAGTGTTGGGGGCCTATTGGATGCAGGCCAAATCAGGAAGAAGGGTTTTTTTGGAAGAGAAGCATGCAAGAGGAAAGAGACAAGTGGAAAGAAAAGTAGCATGCACACATGCATGGAAGACCTAACGAAGCTAGGGTTAGTTTTTTTGTAATACATTGTAATGGTTGGTGGGCCAAAGATATAAATAAGTGGTACTTAAGAGATACCTAGAGAGGGAGAGAGGGCAGAGGTGAGATATACATAGAGCTAGATACCTAGATGGGGAGAGAGACAGGAGAGACATGGAGAGGGACAGAGGGGAAGGGAATTGTAAGGACTATATAATTCATTAATCTCGTGAGATAGAGAAGGAATGAGTGACTCAATCCCGAGGGTTAGATTGAAGGCTGAGGAGCCTGGTGCGATCTAGTCATCCTCACAGGGATCGAGGAGCATGTAGGAAAGAGGAGGGACTAAGACTGTAACCACATGCAGTGTGATACCTTTCTAAACTATAATAAAAGCCTGAGAGCTAGATCTTTGTGGACGTAGCCGAGGAGGGGGTGAACCACGGTAACACTGTTCTATGTGACTGAATGAATGTATCTTTGTGTTTGGTTAGTTGATGAATGTTGAATGAATGAGTAGTTAAGTAGATCTAGTATTTTACATGCATGCATAGAATGAATATTATAACTAGATGTTAAATGGAATGAATAAAGGTTACGACGTACAAACACAGATCTCGCTCAATCCCAGGTTGCAAACATCTGAGTATTGCAACCACCCAAAGAGCTATCTTGGGTGAGACTGTGCAGTGCACTCTATGTTTTGCGTTTCCTTTTGGGTTACCAGAGGGGTCGATAGTCTTTAAGGGATTTTGTTGGGAAGCTTCTTAATTATGAACCAGGGTCAATCTGTAATGATCAATAAGAATCAAAATCCCTCAAGACCAATAAGAGTATATAGAGAAAAGGGAAACAAACCAACACATGTCAAGGCAAGGCAAGAGATGTCAAGGAAAGGCATGGCTTGTTAAGGAAATACATAACAAGGCTAGGCATGGCATGTCAAGGCAAGGAAATAAACAATTTGATGGAAAATTTGAAAATAATATAATATCAAAACAAGATAATATCAACAACATTCTCTCAGTGCATAGATGTTATGTGACTAATATCATTGTTGTGTATTATAGGATCCATAGGAGGCCATGAATAGAGGACATGGATGATGTAGCCCTACTAAATCAATGAAAGGAAAGTGGGTGGAAATAGAATCAATTGGTTTTCATTGATTTCAACCCTTGAATAAAGCTCGATAGAACAAAGGATGAACTCCAAAGTGGTCCCCTTATGGTGAAAGCCCTCATGGGAAGACGCTTTTCAGATTGAGTTATCCTAGAAGTATGGTTAGAGAACCCATGCTTATTTGTGGAATAATGAGATGAAGGTCAATGAATTTTTCAATGAAACTATACTATATGGATAGTGCTTGTCATGCCATTTCTTCTGGTATGTGTAACATCACATAACTCCTCACGGTTAGAGAGTTATGGCCATAAGAAGTTGGAGAACCCAGGTTTGTTTGATGGATAATGGTATGAGTTTTGATACATTTGCAAGTAATACTATTCTATATGGATAGTACATGTCATTCAATTTCTGGTGGTATGTCGAACATCACATAACTCCTCATGGTTTGAGAGTTATGGCCTTACGAAGTTGGAGGACCCTCATATGTCATCTAGAAGCCCCAAAAGGTCAAAGTAGTCAAAGTGGTTTAAGACATTTTAGAAGGTAAATAATAAATTGAAGTGATGAGTGTACTATAATTCAAAGAGAATACAAAATAAATTATTTAAATAATAAATTTAATGGATAAATTAGAAGTGGGTTAACCGTAAAATAAGGAAAGTGGGCAAATTGACCTAGAAGATGTTTTTAAGGAAGCTACTTGGAGAGTATAAATAAGAGGCAAGGCTCCCTCATTTTAGATTACACTTGAGATTATTGAATATCTATCAGTTTATAAGGTAACCAAAGGATATCTAATCCGAATTTCAAATGGAAGATGAAGAAAACAAGGTCGGAATTCAAGGGAGGATAAATTCTTTTGATGATGTTTTCTAAGGTATGTTATTTACAGATCATCTCACCATTTTTGCAATAACATTTTTTTCTATAATTCTTCAGACCATGAAATTGCTATTCCATTGAGGAAACATATCCAAGTATATGTGGTAAAAAATTCAGCTTGTGGGTCGTTGTATTTTTGGAGTTACACTCTGTGGAAAATAGGGTTTGTGGCTAGTCCTGAAACTAGTCTAAAACAGGTGTTTTGAGTAAAGACATCATAACTTCTTCATAAAATATCCAAATTTATCAAGAAAAATTTACTTGTTTAGAGTATATTCTTTAGTATCCTTTGTAATATTTTTAGATCGATTCAACAAATATTCCATGCAGGGCACACTCTACAAGGTCGCTCTCTAGAATAAGCCAGAATTCAACAAGGTATGCCATTTTTTCTATAACTCCTTTTATGAGAGGTTCCAAGTAGTGACACTTGGAGGAATTGCATAAAACACACTGAGGAACATTGTGTATCAGTTTTAGATATTTATTCATTATAGGTACATAGTTATGATTATTTAAAGTTAGGGTTGTTGACTAAAACAAAAGTAGTCATGTGAGACTAAAGAAAAGTTCGATGAAAATGCTAGTCTCTTGTTGTTAAAGTTAAGGAAGGTTTGTAGGTATGTGATCATATACACCAAGTCTATTACATATTTACAAATCATATTTGGATGATGAAATTGATGAGGGATTTTAGTTAAGGTACATGTTGGGTACATGGTTGAGACAAGTAGTTGATAAGTTGGCACATACATGAGGTGTATAGTTGATGATGTTGGTACATATTGATGAGTCATAGTTGATGAGTATGTGACACATGATTGGTACATACTTGGTACATGGTTGGATGCACTTGTTTATGGTACAGGTTGATTACAGGTTATTTGGTAGAGGTTGGTGCATGGTTGATGCACTTGTTTATGGTACAGGTTGATTACAGGTTGAGGTAGAGGTTGATGCATGGTTCAAGTTTATTGGTACAGGTTTACAGTGGCATATCTCATAGTGATAGTGTGACAGTGGTTCCATCATTCTACTTCTACTTCAGGGCAGTTGGATGGGGCAAGGACAGGTGGTTGTAGCCACCTTTCGGTTGTAGCCGGAGAACATAGGGGGTTATACACTCCTTTTGGTTTGTAGCTAGAGAATTGGGGAATTGGAGCTTCCCTCAGGTTGTAGCCTAATAAACTAGGAGGTTGGAGCCTCCTTCAAGTTGCAACTAAAAAAAAAAGGAAGATGGTGCTTCCAATGAATGTAATTCTTCAAGACATATAAGAAAAATCATTTCGTGGTTTTCTCCCACTTTGGGTTTCCACGTAAAGTACTAGTGTAGTGTGTATGTCTATGATTGTTCATTTGTTCATTGCTCATTATTGGATGATATTTCTACATTGATATAACACTTGGATTATTTGGTTAAAAAGGATTATAATTGCTCTATTATTGATTCACCCCCCCTTCTCAGTGATTCAACAATTGGTATCCAACTAGGTTCCTTCAGAAATTAGTTTAACCACTGAAAGGTAGATCATCGAGAGCAACAAATTGAATAAAAATGGAATACCATAGTTTGATGGACAAAAGTATGTTTTTTGGAGCATAAGGATGAGACATATATACATGAACAGGGATTTGAAATTTGGCAATCAATTGTAGATGGATACACAACACCAGCAGTTCCACCAACAAATGAAAAAGCAGTGAAACTTGGTCATAATAATTCCAAAGCCACAAATTCACTTTTGAATGGTCTCGATGAAACGATATTCAACAAAGTTGCACATTGTAAATCCCCTAAAGAGATTTGGGACAAGCTTCGAAATATTTATGAAGGAGATTCAAAATTCAAAGTAGCAAAGCTTCAAACTTACAGAGGTCATTTCGAACAACTAAAGATGAAGGAATATGAGAATATTGTAGCCTATTTCTTACGAGTAGATTAAACAATGAATGCAATCATAGGATTGGGAGAAGAAATCGAAGAATCTGTAATTGTTCAAAAGGTACTAAGATCTCTTCCTATGAGATCTGACCCTAAGATATCAGGACTAGAAGAAAGATTAGATCTAAACTCAATAAGCATGGATGAACTGCATGGAATCTTCACAACATATGTAATGAGAATTGAGCAAGAAAATCCATATGTAAAAGAAACAACCTTCAAAGAATCCAAAATATCAAAGCAAAAGGAAAAGAAACAAGAATATAGAAACAACAGTGACGTCTCAGAAGATGATGAAGAAGTAACCAACTTCGTCCAAAGACTGAACAAGGGAACTGACGGTAGGTATAGAGGTAAGCTTCCTTTAATTTGTTTTAATTGTGATGGTATTGGTCATTTTTCTAACAAATGTCCTCATAAGAAAAAGATAAATGATGAAGGTTACTCAAAAGGAAAACAAACATATAAAGGCAAAAGAACTACAAAGAAAGTTTTCAAGAAAAGCTTATGCACCAAAGAAGACATCTCATCATTAGATGAAGATGAAGTTAGTGACAGTGAGATAGGAAGAGTTCTATTCATGGTAGTAGAAGACTCTAATAAAGAATACTCCGAAGAAGAATATGAAGAAGCATATGAAGAAGAAATTGAAGAGGTGAAAGTTGACTACTGAGAATAATTGATGTGTGCCATAGAAGTTATCAGAAGAGAAAACAAGAAAAACAAGAAACTACAAGCAGAACTAGACAAGAAAGAAAATTCTCAAGAACTAGAACAAATGATCACAAATATGAAGGTTCAAATAGAAGAAGATAAAATAATTGAAGAAGCACTCAAAGAACAACTAGAAGAAAAGGAAAGGAACATTGGAAATTTGGAAGCAGAGATTGTCATATTAAGAAAGGATATTCAAAAGAAAAATATGCAAAATAGCTCAAAATTTTTGGATGACATTATAAACAGTAAAAAATCTCATCTTGACAAGTCCAGACTTGGATACAATCAAATAGAAAAGGGATCAAGCTCCAAAACAACCGAGCAAGAATCATATCCAAAAAGCTATGCAGAAACAATCAAAGGGGATAGGAAGATATACAAGGAAGATTATAGGGACACTCTTCCACCGAGAAGATTGATATTTTAGAATCAACAACACACAGATAGGCCTCAAGAAGAATAAGGATTCATAAGAGCACCTCCTTTTAGAAGATCTTCAACTCCCAGGTATCAAACTATATTTTTTGGTTTATGTTATGCATGTAATAATTTTGGACATAAAGTTGTGAATTGCAGAGCTAACAATAGGAACATAAACAACTTTTAAAGTCATACACAAAAGGGTTATCCAAGAAGGCCTATTGAAACATAGAGAGGAAGTTACAACATGTTTGAATCTTTGAGAACTGAAGTGGAGTGTTACAAATGTAACAACTTTGGACACATGGCCAAAGATTGCAGAGAGACAATCCTCCCTAGAGAACCGCAACAGAATAACAATAGTCACAGACAGGAACCTTAGAAAAGGACATGGATAAGAAAGCAGAATCAATATAGCAATGAAGAATGCACACTCGATCTACAAGCTAAGTAGAAGAAACATAGTTAGTATGTGGACAGTAGTTGTTCAAAACACATGACAGGTGATAGAGACAGGTTTTTTACATTAAGAAAGGAAAGAGATGGATCAGTCTCCTTTGAAAATGATGATTCGACTAAAATCATTGGAAACAACACAGTCATAATTGGGAACAATAATACAAAGGCAGAAAATGTTCTACTAGTAGAAGATATGAAACATAATATTCCAAGTGTGAGTCAAATGTTTGAACAAGGTCATAAATTTACTTTCGATTCACAAAAGTGTGAGATAAGAAAAGAAGTTTCAGGAAAAATGATTGCTACAACTACAAGAACTTCAAGCAATATATATGTGTTAAGTGAAATTGGAAATGAAAAGTGTTGTCTAGGAAAGGAAGACAAAAGTTGGCTATCGCATAGAAGAATGGGTCACATACATTTTTATAACCTTTTCAAATTCAATAAAAGAGAAGAAGTCAGAGAAATGCCCTAGATCATGAAACCAACCAACACTTTATGCAAGCATTGTCAACAAGGAAAGAAAACAAAGACCAGGTTCAAATCAAAGGAATATTCAATGACAAGACCACTGGAAATTGTGCACACTGATCTAGTTGGACCAACTACAACAAAGGGTTTAAAAGGTGAGAAATACTCTATGTTATTAGTTGATTATTATAAAAGAATGACTGCAATTTTCTTTCTCAAGAATAATTCAGAATCTTTTGAAAACTTTAAGATCTACAAGAAAATGGTTGGAAATGAAATGGATTCAAAAATCAAATGCTTGAGATATGATAATGGAGGAGATTTCACTTCAAAGGAATTTATGGACTACTGCAACAGTCAAGGAATAAAAAGGAAAATCTATGTTGCTAGGACACCTCATAAGAATTGAGTTGTTGAAAGAAATAACATGACAGTACATTAAATGGATTGAACAATGCTAATGGATTCCAAATTGACAAATATATTTTGGACACAGGCAGTGCATACATCAATTCACATTCAAAAAAGAGTAATGCTCAGAAACAACACTAACAAAACTACTTACGAGCTATGGAAAGGAAGAACAACAAATGTGAAGCACTTTAGAGTTTTTGGAAGCAAATGCTACATCAAAAGAGAAGATGGCAGAATGGTAAAGTTTGACTATTGTGTGGATAAAGGAGTACTTGTTGGTTACTCAAGTACAAAGAAAGCATACAAGTGTTACAATATGAGATTGAAGAAAGTTGTGGAAAGCATCAACGTAACATTTGATGAAACATGAAGACTAGAATCAAAGGAAGAAGAAAATGAATCAATGGAACAACCTTTCGAAGAAGAAGCAAAAGATGAAAAAGAAGTAGAAGAGGAAGATGAAGAGAATCCGACAAAAACAAAAGAGCAAGTTTAGCAAGTGTCTCCAAAGACACCTAGAAGACGAGTACAAAAGAATCATCCTTCAGATCATATTATCATAAACAAAGATGTAGGAGTTGAGACTAGAAGAAGAATATGTTCACCAGAACAAACACACCTAGCACTCTTATCTACAATTGAACCAAACTGTTTTGAAGAGGCCAGCAAGGATGAATTTTGGAACAAGGCCATGGATGAAGAATTGGATCAAATAGAGAAAAATGACACTTGGGAATTGGTTCCAAGACCAAAGGATAAGAATGTGATTGGCACAAAGTGGGTATACATGAATAAATTGAATGAAGATGGACAAGTTACAAGGAACAAAGCTAGATTGGTTTGTAAAGGATATGCATAGTTTGAAGGAGTCGACTTTGAAGAGACATTTTCCCCAGTTGCCAGAACTGAAGCAATCTGATTTCTTTTAGCTTATGCATGCTCCAAAAATATTAAAGTGTATCAGATGGACGTAAAATCATCTTTTCTAAATGGGGAATTTGAAGAAGAAGTCTACATTGAACAATCAAAATCATTTCAGTTGTCAGAGAATGCAGACTATGTGTGCAAATTAAAGAAGGCCGTTTATGGTCTGAAATAGGCTCCTAAAGCATGGTACTCTAGACTGGATAAGTATCTACAATAGCCAGGGTTCAAAAAAGGAAGTGAAGACAACAACCTCTACATCAAGGTAAGTCAAGGTAATATTTTATTAATTGAAGTTTATGTTGATGATATTATTTTTGGTAGTGACGATGACAGGTTAAGCTAGAAATATGCAGAATGAATTTGAAATGTCATTACTTGGAGAACTATCTTTCTTTCTAGGACTTCATATATGTCAAAGCAACCAAGGAATTTTTATTTCTCAAAACAAGTATATCAAAGAAATGCTAAAGAGGTTCGGAATGGAATATTGCAAACCAGTTATCACTCCCATGCAAACCAGTTGCAAGTTGAGAAAATATGATGATTCAAAGTCTACAGATCAGAGGCAATATAGGTCAATGATTGGCAGCCTACTATATGTGATAGCATCCAAACCAAATGTAATGCAAGCAGTTGGATAGGTGGCATGATTTCAAGAAGCACCAAGGAATCACATGTATTAGCAGTGAAGAGGATTTTCAGATATCTCAAAGGAACATAAGAGTTTGGATTATGGTATCCAAAAGGAAAGGATCTATCAGTTATTTCCTACGCAAATGCAGATTGGGTAGGTTGTATTGATGATCGATGAAGCACCAGTGGAGCAACGTTCTACTTGGGTGAGTGTTTAGTATCATGGATAAGCAAGAAACAATCATCCGTATATTTATCTACAGTCGAGGCAGAGTATATTGCAACAACATCATGTTGTACACAGGTTCTTTGGATGAAACAAACTCTAACAGATATACAGGTTGATTATAATGAGCCCATTCCAATCTATTGTGATAATACAATCACCATCAATATCTCAAAGAACCCGATGATGCACTCCAAGATGAAGCACATTTCAATCAAGTATCACTTTTTACAGGAGAAGGTTGCAGAAAAGAACATCAGAGTTGAGTATGTTGGCACAAAAGAACAAGTGGCAGGCATCTTTTCAAAACCACTTCCATAAGAATCCTTTGAGTACCTTCACCAAAGACTCGGAGTTATTTCTACTCCAAAATGAATGCTTTTGAATGATTATCTTATATGTCTTATATGTAGACAAGGAAGCACCATAAAGAGGACAATTCAGTCAGGGGGAGCAACCCCAGATGGAAAGATACCTTTGTCATTGATGAAAAAGGGGGAGAGATTCATCATATGTAGAGGAAAGATGCATGGTTCTAGGGGGAGAAATGGTCAGAGAGATGCATAGGACATATGCATGTTTCCAGGGGGACCATGGGTGATATGACTTCAGTATTGCATGACATAATTCCGGTTTTGCATAAGAGTGTTGTCATCAATGCCAAAGGGGAAGATTGTTGATTAAGGCTGGTTGTCATTGATTTCAACCTTTGAAGAAAGCCTGATAGCACAAAGGATGAAATCCAACGTGTTCCCCTTATGGTGAAAGCCCTTATGGGAAGATGCTTTGTAGATTGAGTTATCCTAGAAGTATGGTTAGAGAACCCATGCTTATTAATGGAATAATGAGATGAAGGTCAGTGAATTTTTCAATGAAACTATCCTAGATGGCTAGTTCTTTTCGTGTCATTTATGTTGGTATGTGTAACATCACATAACTCCTCAGAATTAGAGAGTTATGGCCATAAGAAGTTGGAGAACCCAGGTTTGGGTAATGGACCCAACTTTCTTTGATGGATAATGGTATGAGTTTTGATATATTTATAGCTAATACTATTTTATATGGATAGTACATGTCATTCCATTTCTGTTGGTATGTGGAATGTCACATAACTCCTCACAGCTTGAGAGTTATGGCATTACAAAGTTGGAGGACCCTCATATGTCATCTAGAAGCCCCAAAAGGTCAAAGTAGTCAAAGTGGTTTAAGAGATTTTAGAAGGTAAATAATAAAATGAAGTGATGAGTGTACTATAATTCAAAGTGAATACAAAATAAATTATTTAAATAATAAATTTAATGGAGAAATTAGAACTGGGTTAACCCTAAAATAAGGAAAGTGGGCAAAGAGACCTAGAATATGTTTTTAAGGAAGCTACTTGGAGAGTATAAATAAGAGGCAAGGTTCTCTCATTTTATATTACGCTTGATAATATTGAATATATATAGGTGTCTAAGGTATCCAAAGGATATCTAAGACAAATTTAAGAAGGAAGGTGAAGAAAAGAAGGCCAAAATTCAAGGGAGGATAAATTCCCTTGATGATGCTTTCTAAGGTATGTTATTTACAGGTTATCTCACCATTTTCAAAATAATGTTTTTTCTAGAATGATTCAGAGCATGAAATTTCTATTCCATTGAGGAAACATATCCAAGTACATGTGGTAAAATATTCATCTTGTCGGTCGTTGTATTTTTGGAGTTACACTCTGTGACAAATAGGGTTTGTGGCTAGTCCCGAAACTAGTCTAAAAAACATGTTTCGGGTAAAAACGTCATAACTTATTCATAACAACTCAAAATTTAGTAAAACCAAATGTGTTGGTTAGAGTGAATTATTTAGCATGGTTTGTAACATTTTCAAATCGATTCAACAAATATTCTGTGTGGGGCACGCTCTACAAGGTCACTCTCTAGAATAAGCCATAATTCAGCAAGGTATTCCATTTTTGCTATAAATCCTTTTATGAGAGGTTACAAGTAGTGAAACCTGGAGGAATTGCATAAAACACACTAAAGAACATTGTGTGTTAATTTCAGATCTTTATTCATTACAAGTACATAGTTATGATTATTTCAAATTAGGGTTGTTAACTAATCCAAAACTAATCATGTGAAACTAAAAAAACGTTTTATGAAGATGCTAGTCTCTTGTTGTTAAATTTAATGAAGGTTTCCAGGTATGTGATCATATACACCAGTTTTATTACAGAGTTACACATCATATTTTGATGATGAAATTGATGAGGGCTTTTGGTTAAGGTACATATTGGGTACATGGTTGAGACAAGTAGTTGATGAGTTGGCACATACATGAGGTGTATAGTTGATGATGTTGGTACATATTGATGATTCATAGTTGATGATTAGGTGAAACATGATTGGTACATACTTGCTACATGGTTGGATGCACTTGTTTATGGTACAGGTTGATTACAGGTTGTTTGGTACAGGTTGGTGCATGGTTGATGCACTTTTTTTATGGTATAGGTTGATTACAGGTTGATGCATGGTTCAAGTTTATTGGTACAGGTTTGCAGTGGTATATCTCATAGTGATAGTGTGACAGTGGTTCCATCATTCTACTTCTACTTCAGGGCAGTTGGATGGGGCAAGGATAGGTGGTTGTAGCCACCTTCCGGTTGTAGTCGGAGAACATAGAGGGTTATACACTCCTTTTGGTTTGTAGCTAGAGAATTGGGGAGTTGGAGCTTCCCTCAGGTTGTAGCCTGAGAAACTAGGAGGTTGGAGCCTCCTTCAAGTTGCAATTGGAAAACAAAGGAAGTTGGTGCTTCCAATGAATGTAATTCTTCAAGACATATAAGAAAAATCATTTCATGGTTTTCTCCTGCTTTGGGTTTCCACGTAAAGTACTAGTGTAGTGTGTATGTCTATGATTGTTCATTTTTTCATTTCTCATTATTGGATGATAATTCTACATTGATATAACACTTGGATTATTTGGTTAAAAAGGATTATAATTTCACTATTTCTGATTCACCCCCCCCACTCAGTAATCCAACACATAGATGTTATGTGACTAATGTCATTGTTGTGTATTATAGGATCCATAGGAGGCCATGGATAGAGGACGTGACGATGTATCTGTACTAAATCAATGAAAGGAATTTGGGTGGCCATAGAATCAGATACAAAATATGTAGATACAATAAAATTAAGAAGACAAATCAACCTCGACCAAAGGAGTATGGTGTTTATGAATTCACAAATGCTACAACATAGAAGAGACAAAGTTCTATAAAATATGTTATATAAATATGTCAAATATATGAGTAAAGTGAGGTTTTGTGTTGGATAGCATATTGGTTGAAATGATATAATTGGTGTACTAAACATCATGGACTATGTTGTGTATTATAGGGGCTAGACGAGACCATGGCAACATATTGTGTCATATCAAATAAGGACAAAATCGATGTCGTGGGACAATAGGTAATCAAATTTTGACTTATCTTAGGAAGAATTTTGTGATACGTCCATCCTTTTTCACGGTATTATTAAAATTTGTAGTGTATTATCCAATCTTGAAATAAATTATGAGGCATGTTGTTGGTTATTTCAGATGGATATTGGAGCAAGTGCACAGCCTAAGTGTTCAACTAGCAAAATAAAAAAGACATATATACATGGGCGTGAACCTAAAATTGTTAAATCACAAAGAAAACAGTGGGTGGAAGAGGATATGAGAATGGATTCTCCAGACACAACAAATAATTGCACTGAAAACGAGGTTGGTCAAGACTATTATATTGATGTATATATGTCCATGCCTTTTATATTATAATTTGTTAACCCATATTTGATTATATTTCTTTGAAATTGATACATTTATGATTTATCCAATTGTTGCCAAGTATTAAATAATGGTTGTGTTTGTTTATAGGTAGAATATGATGAGGAAATAACGGCTACTAATACCCAATATCCAACTGGGCTATTAATATTTGGACAGGATGATCAAAACCATCCTTTAAACCATACCAAGGCAAAAACATAATTCTACCACCTAAGAAATTTGAACAGCTGATGAGATTAGCATACACTGATGACAGGCCACGTAGCCTTAGTGATGATTATCATGATAGTGAAAATGCAGTGCATGAATAAGGATTGAATGAAATGATTACATGTTTCTTTGGGGATGGAAACAATGATGACAACAATGATCATATGGATGACAGTAACAATGACAACAAGGGTAATTACCACCAACACAATGTTGATGATAACAACCTGAAAGACTCAATCAAGAAAGAAGCAAAGATGCCCGTGTTCAAATCTGGTGCAAGTAAAACCTCAAAACTGACATGCACATTAATATTATTAGAAATCAAGTCACTATTTGGTTGGTCAGACAAAGGATTCACCAACCTACTAAAGTGAGTTGAAATCTATTTCTTACAATGCATTGTCAATTGGTGTACATAATTCGTTTATGAATAGTCCTAATATATATTGACATATTAAACATGTTCATCATAAGTCAAACATTCAATTGGTCTAATCTTTGGAAATATTACAGGGCACTAAAAACCAAAATATTTCTTGAAAAGAATGTGTTTCCATCAGCTTGCAAAGAGGTGTGTCAGTTGTTGGTTGAGTTGGGGATTGAATATAAGAAAAATCATTCATGTATAAATGATTGCATTTTATACAGAGATGAATATCAAGACAAGGTAGAATGCCCTATATGAAAAGAGAAGAGATATCGTACATATGCACAAGGTCCTACAGTTCCAAAGAAGGTTTTATGTCACATGTCAGTTATACCTAGACTTCAACGAATGTTTCGTTGCAAGTCAGTTGCACAATTGATGGACTGGCATGAAAATAATAGGAGTAAAGATGGATTCATGTGAATTTTGACCGACTCCAAAGCATTGAAACACATAGAGGAAAAATGGCTAAGAAAATTCAAAGATGAACCCCGTAGTATCAGGTTTGGTCTTGCAATCGATGGAGTGTGTCTGTTTTCTTTCATGAGCTCAAACTATAGTGTTTGGCCATTTGGGTTGATAGTATACAATATTCCCCCATGAATGAGTGTTACAAAGGAGCACCTTATGTTGACTCTCATTGTTCTAGAAAAACATCAAGTTAAAAAAATTAATGTTTATCTTTCCCCTTTTATTGATGAGATGCAACTGCTATGGAAAGGCATAAGAATGTATGACATATCACGTCCTCCATAAAATATGTCCTTCATGTTGTGTGGTGTGCTATGTTGGACTATTCATGATTTCCTAGAACTTGGTGTTTGTTCCGGTAAGAATTTTTTTTTACATATTTACACTAATAATTTATTTTCATCCCATCTCTCATACTCAATTTTATACTATTATTTTTATTTTATTAACCTTACTTATTGAATTGTAGGGCTTCAAACAAAGGTGTTGTGGGGTATTCTACCCTACGGACTAATAAGCTAGGGCTCTAAACTTATACGTAGATCATGACCCTTAAGACTTAACTTTTAACCTTCTACCCAAAATCTCAACCCCTTTTCTCAGGCAAACA
>ML780199.1:299105-320813 GCA_009831015.1 Picea engelmannii | reverse complement strand
AAAACTATGCATGCATGCTACTGACCTACTAGGGGGTTAGAGATAAAACATAAATCAAATAACATAGATGAGACTCATGTATTTGGGACGGGAAAAGTATCTTTTTCATTAATCTCAATATGAATCAACTTACAATGATTTCTAAGATCGACCACCGTTCCTTGATCCTGATCCTGGGCTCCTCCTCTTCTTTTGTCCTCCAACTGCTGTTGCTTGAATTTCTCCTAAAGCTTGAGGCAAAGATAAAGGGTTGGGACAAAACTGACTTGGCAATTTGGCAGAGTTTCTTTGCTATGATTTTTCCTCCTTTGAATAGTACCCCTACCCCTCCTTTTATAGGCTAGAAGGAGCTAGGGTTTTAGGCGAACTCTCGGCCATGCATGGTTGGGAGTTCCAGTTAACTGACAAAAAGCTCTTCATCCTGGCGGAAACTTTCCTGATTTTTTGCTTTGTTAGGTAAACACGAGCTGTAGTGGGCCAGCCAGCGTTCACACGCGTGCTACAGAAGGCTTGCCAGCGTCCCAACGCGCCCAGTGTTAGGTTAGGGCGCGAGCTACTCGATTTAGGAGGTTTTTGAAGAGTTTGATCAGCATGGCTTTGGCAAGGAAAGGCAATGAGTAGGCCTGATGCCAGGTAAGCAGGGATAGTGCAATTTAGGGTTATAACAAAAGGAGATATTTGCATGTCCAAGATGTGTAGAACAATTTCAAGGGAGGTATTCTAAAGATCTACATAAATTTATTTATGCAAACAATAGGGTTTTTCTACCACCAGATCATAGGTTTAGAAACTGCCATAAGAATCAATTTGATGGAAAAATTGAAAATAGAGGCCCTCCCATGATTATGGGTCCAGCTAATTGGCTTAAGAAGTATGAATATGTTGAATTGAAATTTTGGCAGGATTTTTTTGATGGGGTTGATTCTATTGAAGAACCAGAACAAGTTGTAATTAAGATGCCAGAAGGGATGAAAAGGAAATCCATGTTTTATGATCTCCCTTACTGGAAGGATCTATTAATATCTCACATATTAGATCCTATGATCATCTTCAAAAATGTCCCAGATTCAATATTTCGACATATATCAGGCAAAGAGAAAGACACCTTGTCTTCGAGGAGAGATATTGCTCTTTCGTGTACCAAATTATATAGAAAACATTTGTGGCCAAACAGGGAAAATGAATCATATGCAGAAGCTCCACGGATTTTGAAAAAGAAAGAGATAGACCAACTAAAAAATGCCATACGTTCAATAAGGACACCTACTGGCTATGGGTCATCATTGGTTAAATCTTTTACAGTTGATGGACATATCACAGGATTTAAAACACATGATTTTCTTAATTTTATGAAGGTATTATATATCATCATTTATATATTCTCATATTATATTGTGTGACAAAAATAACTAATGATCTTTCATAATTGTGTTTGACGACATATCATGCCATTGGCAATTAGGGGGGATTCATGTCTTACCGTTGACTTGAGGAATTCCATAAGTGAATTGTCAACATTTGCAAGGTATCTGGTATGGAATGTTCATGTGTGAGATACATAGAAATATTGTATTTTATTTTGATTTTTTCCTAAAGGTTCATACTAATTTACTATTCTTATATTAGGTGGGTGACATCCAAGGAGATCCACAAATGCGAAGTGCCAAAATGGAAGAAGAAAATTGTAGAAATTGTATGTGTATTTGAGAAGGATATCCCTACAAGTTTCATGGACCTAAAATTCCATTTACTTATACACCTAGTCGATGTCATTGAATTGGAGGGTGTCGTATCAATGAGGTGGATGTTTTTCTTTGAGAGATATATGAAAACTCTAAAAAGATATGTTCAACAAAAGGCACATCCAGAGGGTTTCATGGCTGAAGGGTATGTATTGAATGAAGCATTCTTCTTCCTATGTGAATTCCTTGGTAAGGATTTCGAAGATGGGCCATGCTTCTAGGATGAAGAACAAGCATCAGATATTATTGATAGATAAAAACCATAATCTAATGGTGTTCAAGTAGAAATTAGTAAGTAAACTCATTTTCGTTGTGGTTTTTTTCATTGCAATCATTAATTTAATCTGTAATTTATTTGTCAAATTAACAAAATGACCTTTGAAGTTTGAAATAAACTTGATGACATGTAATAGGTGTAGACGAAAGTGTTATACTCAACAAGTTAATTATGTACCACATGGACTTTATGAACAAGTGGATTGATTTGTATGATAAAAAAAGAGAAGAAGTGTTAGAAGCAAGGAAACAATTTAAGAGATCAAACACAAGGAATACCCCATTTCCTACTAATCTACAAGGGGAATGGAGCAAAGATTGCACACTAGAATGGGTTACTAAACAAATTCAAAATCAAATAGAAGATGCAGGTATAGATTCAAACATAACAAAAGATGAAATTGACATGTCTAGAGGATGTGAAAGAAAGGTACAGTTGGAATTTTACAAAATATTGTTTCGTTACAATTTTGATACTATTAACTATTTTAATATTCATCATCATAATTGTTTTAACCAAAATAAATGGTCTTTCATAGGCGAGGAAATATCCATCAATGTGGGTATATGGTCGACAATATCATGTAGAACGTGTATATGTAAAGAGACGATCCTTCGATTGTTGAATGATGGTTGAATTCAAGCAATCCAATCGATCAAGATCAAAAGATAAGAATATTATTGAAGGAAATCTACAATATGTTGGGAAAATACAAGAAATTATTGAGTTGGATTATCGCTCTTTTAAATGTTGTATTTTTAAGTGTAGATGGTATGAAGCATTTGATAGGACATGAAGACATGATACCCATAGTGGATTGTTTTCTATAGATTCCTCAAGGTTCCTACCGGAGGATAAGGAGCCTTATGTTCTACCAATTCATTGTGAGCAGGTATTTCTTTAACTCAAATTGAAATAAGTGGTAGTGATCAATGATGTATTAATACATGGTTTATTGTGAATATATACATGTGTTTATGAATCAATAAAATTGTTATAACATACATCTAATATATGTATGTACTCGTTCATGTGAAGGTATTTTTCTATGAAGATATTCTGGACCCGAAATGGTTGTTTGTCATACATTATGATCCAAAGGCATGTATTTGACAATGCATTAGTGGATACTGAGAAAAAAAATGATGGCGAAAAAAATGAGAAAGATGAATTAGAGAACATCGAAGAAATTAGCATCCATGATGATGTTGAAGATGGTTATGTTCAGGCACAAGAAGACAACAATCTGGAGTTAGATGATGTTATGGAAGACAACAATATGGATGGTATACAAAATTATGATCCAAATACATCTGGTAACAATATGGATGATCTATAGTAATGATGCAGGTCAAGATGAGGATGATGATAATATTAACTACTTGAAAAATCATATGAACATTGACAATGATACACTAGATGACATTGTTGCAAACAATGATGTTAATGACCAATACTTCTAGATTTTAGAATTATTTCTAATCCATGTTTAAAAAATGATGATTCTTATGGCCTAGTCTTTATAATGGTTTAGTATTATTTGTGTCAATACAAATCACCTATTGCAATATCGTTAAAGTGTTCAAGATATGGTATGAATTTTTGGCAGAAAAAAATAGGATTACTTGTATGCTTCTTCCATCTATTTTATATCAACATATGTTCATGAAGACACAAAAGTTAATAAAATATTAATTAAATATGCAAGTATCTCATAATGATTTGAATAAGCAACTTTATTAACTTCATTATTTTTATATTGTTTTCATTTTAATGTTGGGAATAATTTTTTTATTATGTTTTATTAAGAACTAAACATAAAATAATTAAACAAAATAAAAGATTTTAATCACCTAGAATTAGGTGAAAATTTAATAAATTAAAGTTCAATTTTACTTTCCTATTTCATATCAAAATTACATCAATAATCAATCTCAATGATCTCATTGAGTCTTAATTAAACCCTCCCATACCGTCAATGCATTCGCCTAGTCTAACCATGTAAAATTATGCAAGCATGGAGGATTTCAAAGATTATGGGGGGATGTCAGGCATTCTTGACTCTTGAAACCCTCGCATACCATCAAGGCATGTGTCTTGTCTAACCATGTCAAATTTTGACCTAAACCATAACCCCTAAGCCATTGACCCTTAAAGACTTAATCCTTAATCTCTAAACCCTTAAGCCCTCAACATTAGTTAAACATTAATCCCTTAACACGAAAGCCCTAAATCCCCTAACCCCTAAGCCATTGACCCTTAAACACTTTAACATTAATCCCTAATCCCCTTAATCCATAAACCCCTATTCCCTAAGAACTTAATCATTAATCCCTTAGCACATAATCCCTAAGACATTAGCCATTAAACTACCTAACCCATAAGTGCCAAATCCCTTATCTCTTGACTCTTAATCCCTTAAAACCTAAAGCCTAATTCTCCTAACCCTTAAATACCTCAACTAGTTAACTATTTAGGCTAATCTGGATACATCTAGTGCTAAATCTGGTGTTACTTCTGGTACGATTTTAGTATTTAATGAGGTTCAATGTGACCCTTGGCCTTCCGCCTTCCCCTATGACCTTTCTCGTTCTAGCATTTCTCTTGTTCCCTTTTTAATGATGAGTAAAAAAGACAGTGGTTACACTTTAAATTTTTCCTCTATCATGTGTGGGCCATCATGGATTTTGGCTATAGTGCCTCTCACCCACCATAAAGACTAGTTTGGACATCGAAACATCTTGGTTGTCCAAGTTTGATAATCGGTCATCATGGGGCCCATGCCTCCTCTTCATCGATTTGATTCATATTCCTTTCACTACTTCCTTATTCTATGAAAATTGTGTTGATTAATTGGTTTGGTTGTCATTGATGTCAACCCTTGAAGAAAGTTCGGTAGCGAACTCCGGTAGCACAAATGGTTGGGTAATGGACCCATGTTTGTTTGATGGATAATGGTATGAGTTTTGATATATTTTTAGGAAATAATATTCTAGATGGATATTACATGTCATGCCATTTCTAGTGGTATGTGGAACGTCACATAACTCCTCACGGTTAGAGATTTATGGCCATGTGAAGTTGGAGAACCCTCATGAATCATCTAAAAGCCCCAAAAGGTAAAAGTAGTCAAAGTGGTTGAAAAGAAGAAATTATTTAAATAATAAAGTGAAGTAATGAGTATACTATAAGTCAAAGTGGATACAAAATAAATTATTTAAATAATAAATTTAATGGAGAAATTACTAAGTGGACAAGTGGTTAGAAGTGGGTTAGCCCTAAAATAAGGAAAGTGGGTTAAGATGGTTAGAAGGCAATTTAAATAATAAATTGAAGTGATGAGTGTACCATAAGTCAAAGTGGATACAAAAGAAATTATTTAAATAATAAAGTTAATGGATAAATTACTAAGAGGACAAGTGGTTAGAAGTGGGTTAGCCCTAAAATAAGGAAAGTGGGTTAAGATGGTTAGAAGGTAACCCCTTGAGGAAGCTACATGAAAGTATAAATAAGAGGCAAGGCTCTCTCATTTTAATCACACTTGAGCATATTGAATATCTACA
This sequence comes from Picea engelmannii, assembly GCA_009831015.1. Classification (NCBI taxonomy): domain Eukaryota; kingdom Viridiplantae; phylum Streptophyta; class Pinopsida; order Pinales; family Pinaceae; genus Picea; species Picea engelmannii. The sequence goes on along the minus strand of ML780199.1, from coordinate 315,231 downwards.
AGTAATTGAGGTAACCAAAGGATATCTAATCCAAATTTCAGAGAGAAGGTGATCCAGGTGGATATTAGTGGCCACCCACCTTTTCCAACTAGCCCAAAACAACTTTCTGGCAATTTTGGCAATTTACTATTTTTAGCAGGTTTTAACTTCCGGGGCCATTTTGAGGGCCTAAATGAAGGTTTTTCAAGATCGAGTTTCTCAATGATAGCCAAAGGAACCAATAAGCCCCCAAAATGAATCTCCTCAATGAAACCTTTCCAATGAGCTATCATACGCCTAAAACGGAGATCGTATGCAAAAGTTACGACCTTGGGAAGTTGATGTACCAACTTACCCAAATGGGGCCCACATGAATTTTGGCACTTCATCTCCTAGGGTTAGGTTTTTGGATGTCTAGGACTTTTGGCATTCCTGTTTATTGTAAAAAGACATTTAGAGCCTCATTGTAATCATCTTCTTGCGAATGTGAGTAGCCATCACATCTCTTCTCAAAGATAAGCTGCCACCATTCTCTCGAGTCTTTCACTCTATATTTTATAGTCTATGTACAATTATTTCATTAATAGAAATCATGTATTACTGTATATATGTGTTTATGGTTGCATCTTTGATACATTTCTGTTATATTATTGAATATATGCAATATCTCTGTGCATTTCTTTATTATATCTTCGCTCTCATTTCGTGTCGAAAATAATATGGATCAGTGGTATCATAGTAGGTTGTTCTTGATCGTTTTCAGTGCATGTCCCCGATGAGGTCTGAGTATAGAAAGTTGGGTCTCGAGCTCGTCTCTCTTAAGGACAATCGTTCTCGCACACCCAAGAAACCCTCAATGGAGGAAGAAAATAAAAATGACGGAGCAGACGATCCTCTCAATTTGTTGCTTGAGCAAGCTCTCATGTGACAGAGGGATGAAATGATGGAGAATTTTTCCCACATCCTTCAATGCCTTCCGATGGCATCAGACACATCTTCATCAAGTGGCCACTTTGGAGGCACCTCACCTTTCAAGGTACAAGTTAATTTTGATATTCCTGTATTTGAAGGATAGATAGATGCAGAAGCCTTAGAAAAATGGTTAACTCTGCTAGAAGGTTATTTCTCTGTTCACAATTTTTTCAACAAAGAAAAGATCACCTTCGCACTCCTTAAAGCTCTCCCTCATGTCAAACATTGGTGGGAAACTTACTGGGAGCAAAGTTCCATAAAGGAGTCTGGAATATATGGGGCCGATCCCACTTGGGATTTTTTTGTGGATGCGGTAAAAGAACAGTATTACCCTGTTGGAAACTATGAGGACCAGTACATGAGATGGACCACACTGCGACAAGAGAGGGGCTAAGAAATTCTAGAGTTCACCAATACCTTCCATACCTTGCACACCAAGCTGGGTATCAAAGACTTTGAACGATATTTGGTTCTGAAATACCGTGGGGCTCTACATAGATACATCCACACTAAAATGGATTTTCTGGACATCTCATCACTCGGTGTTGCCTATCGATATGTTGTTAAAATCGAGCAAAAATTTAAGCACCATAACAAATGGGATTTTGGTTTTGCAAATCCGCAACAACCAAAATATGACAAAGACTTCCCTAAAAAAAAGTCTTCCGAAAACTAGTCCAAGACACAAGAAAAGAAAGGTCATGAGAAGACAAAGAAGGACACCAGAAAATGGTGTGATTTCCACAAAATCCCCTGGCACAACACCAATGAATGTCACTCAAAACAGTCATTGGTGGCTGAGATCAAAGACAAGAAGCCAAACCCTGATTCAGAATATGATTTTGAAAATAATGGGAAAAGACAGATCATCGACGCATACCCCACTACTATTGTCATGACCACAACAATTCAACCAGAAGAACCAACATATCCTGAAGAGGGGGAGCACCTTTTTCATTCACAAATGTGGGTGAAGGGGACCCTGTTGCATTTTATTGTTGATAATGGAAGCCATAAAAACCTCATCTCAGCAGAGGTCATCAAACAATTGGGATTGTCGAAAACACCACACCCACAACCATACAACATTGGGTGGCTTCGACAAGGACAAGATCTCCGTGTCAGACTTCAGTGTCGATTGTCATATGGCATCCAACCCTTCAAGGATGAGTTATTATGTGATTTTTCCCCACTGGATGTTTGTGATGTTCTCTTGGGACAACCATATATGTGGAAACACCATGCTATCTATGAGTCTTGACCCTGTAGTGTCATTGTTACTCTCGGGGGTCATCTCTACAGGATACCAGAGGTAGTTCCAACTACTGCACCACCTAAATAGTGTTGCAAGGTAGTATCTCATACTACAAAATTCATCTTCTTTACAATCTGTTCAAAAGGTGAACAGAAGGATACTGCAACCACCACAGCTTCGGCCCAAACAACTTCTATCCAACAAAAGTAGGTCGATAAGGTTGCGGCAAAGAACAAAGATTATTTTTGCACAAAGTCATCTAAAATATCTAGACTGGTTAAAAAGGTCCAAAACTTCTAGCCAAAGGTTCGTGATAGCCTTCAACAAGCTAAGCAACGCCACTTCTCTATCAAGGCAAGCAGATAACCAAGATTCAGATTCAACAATCGCTTTCCCCTCTCCCCCGGGAACTCAACGAAATGGAGACCATTGCTTCCTAAGGAGTTAGGATTGATTTATGTGGATATCGATGGCCAACCACCTTTTCCAACTGGCTCAAAACAACTTTCTGGCAATTTTGGCAATTTACTATTTTTAGCAGGGTTTAACTTCCGGGGCCATTTTGAGGGTCTAAATGAAGGTTTTTCAAGATCGATTTTCTCAATGATAGTCGAAGGCATGATTGAGCCCCCAAAATGAATCTCCTCAATGAAACCTTTCCAACAAGCTATCATATACCTAAAACGAATATTGTATGCAAAAGTTACGACCCCGGGAAGTTGATGTACCAACTTACCCAAACAGGGCCCACATGACTTTTGGCGCTTCATCTCCTAGGGTTAGGTTTTTGGATGTCTAGGACTTTTGGCATTCCCTTTTATTTTAAAAAGGCCTTCAGAGCCTCATTGTAATCATCTTCTTGCGAATGCAAGTACCCATCACATCTCTTCTCAGAGATAAGTTGCCACCATTCTCTCGAGTCTTTCACTCTATATGTTACAGTCTCTGTACATTTATTTCATTAATAGAAATCGTGTATTACTGTATATCTGTGTTTATGGTTGCATCTCTGATACATTTCTGTTATATTATTGAATATCTGCAATATCTCTGTGTATTTCTTTATTATATCTCCGCTCTCATTTCGTGTCGAAAATAATCCAGATCAGAAGGTGAAGTAAAGAAGGCTAAAATTCAAGGGAGGATAAATTCTTTTGATGATGTTTTCTAAGGTATGTTATTTACAGGTCATCTCACCATTTTCGAAATAACATTTTTTCTAGAATGATTCATATTGTGAAATTGGGAGGCTGTTGAGGAAAGATATGCAAGTAGCTGTGATAAGAATTTCATCTTGTGGGTCATTGTATTTTTGGAGTTACACTCTATGGAAAATAGGATTTGTGGCTAGTCCTAAAACTAATATAAAACGAGTGTTTCGGGTAAAAACGTCATAACTTATTCATAACAAATCCAAATTTAGTAATCCCAAATGTATTGGTTATAGTACCGTATATAGTATTATGTGTACCATTTTCAGATCCATATAACAAATATTCCGTGCGGGGCATGCTCTACAAGTTCGCTCTCTAGAATAAGCCAGAATTCAACAAGGTATGTCATTTTTTGCTATAACTCATTTTCTGAGAGGTTCCAAGTAGTGAAACCTAGAGGAATTGCATAAAAGACACTGGATAACATTTTGTACTATTCTCATATCTTTATTAATTACAGGTACATAGTTATGATTATTTCAAGTTAGGGTTGTTGACTAATCCAAAATTAGTCATGTGAGACTAAAGTAAAGTTTGATGAAAATGCTAGTCTCTTGTTGTTAAAATTAAGGAAGGTTTGCAGTCATGTGATCATATACACTAGGTCTATTATAGAGTTACAAATCATATTTGGATGATTAAATTGATAAGAGATTTTGGTTGAGGTACATGTTCGGTACATGGTTGAGACAAGTAGTTGATGAGTTGGCACATACATGACGTGTATAGTTGATGATGTTGGTACATCTTGATAAGTCATAGTTTATGTGTATTTGATACATGATTGGTACATATTTGGTGCATGGTTGATGCACTCATTGATGGTACCGATTGAGGTACAAGTTGGTGCATGGTTGATGCACTTGTTTATGGGTTGATTACAGGTTGTTTGGACAGGTTATTTATACAGGTTTGGTGCATGGTTGATACATTTGTTTATGGTACAAGTTGAGGTACATGTCGATGTATGCTACATGTTGGCACAGGTTATTCATATAGGTTTTTATAGGTTGATTACAGGTTGATTGATATAGGTTGTTGATGGGTTTCAAATCCCTAGTTCAACAGTAGGAACCAAACCCGCCACTAAAGCCCAATTAGACTCTACAATGTTTGGAATGGAATGGTTCTCCAGATCTTGTGATCTGACCAATTAATCGATGGGATTTAACGTTTTCTTGTGAAGGCTCTTCCTTCAGTTTGGACTATCTCTTTTGTATTTTCTCTTAGGTGGGACAACTGTGAGGTGTAAGCTAGTATAAACAAACTTGGAAACAAAACATAATTAAGTTCTAACTACTGGGGAAGAGACTGATCTTGGGATAACCTGCTACTCAACATGAAGATGGAAATTCAATACCATAGGCCTAGTACTGATATGTTAACCATGTGAGCACCCAATTACTATCTAAGATTACTATTCATCAGAAAGAAAACACATATGTAACAAGATAACGGTAAGAAAACTAATTCATCTACCATAATAATTTATCACACAATCACACAATGATTCATCATCTTCATTATTAAAGGAAATAACAACAAAGCATTGCACCAACTAACTTGACATGAAATTGGACAACTCTTACTTGTTACATATATTCATGAAATGAGATAGGAAGTAGTTCTTCTTTGCATCCACACACACATGCACTTGATGAAAATAACTTTTTCTTTGGTCCAGAAGGACTTCTCAATTCATAGCAGCTTCAAAATAATTCTTAACAACCAGAAAGGAATAATTATTGCAACAACCATCGACCTCTAACTAATTGGTTGATGTATTTATTTATAATGTAAAGTTAAATTGAAATTAACGGCTAAGTGTAGTTTAAGAAAAACAAAATTTTCCACATGGCATTATCCTCTAACAGTTTCTTTAATAGTCAATCTGAGATATCTCTTGAAAAAGGGTGACTTCTCTCATATTCATACCAACTGATAAATAATTCTTCACAAGTTTGGGCCCATGGGAATCTGTGTTTTTTCATTGGAACCACGTGAATCCCTCTGATGTACATCGCATGTGCCCGATACTTCACCAGACGGTTGTTTAACTGTTGTAGCATAGCGCAATTTTTAATCAGATGCTCCATTAATCATTCCACTTTCCCTGGCACTGCATCGGTCATATTTGCGAGCTTTTCGACCCACAATGAATCTTTCTTGGTATGCAACTCGATCACGTCACACAAGTCGACGAAGTTGTCGGGGGTGCCGAACTTGGGAATTCTGATGTCCTTTGTTGATTTCACCCCAATGTTTCTTTCAGGTTTCTCGACGAGGTTATGGAGCAAACTTCTTTCGGCAACCAGAAGGTTCTTTCCTGCAATCAGGATTAAAATCATTTAGAAATTACTTATCAGGAAAAACATGGGAAGATGTAGCAAAAAAAAAGAAACAGACTGATGCGTACCAGTAGAGTTTGCTAGTAATGATTGTTTAATACTTACGTGATCCCAGTAACCATTCGAATGACCTCTAATGTTTCTATATGCACTACCACTCCTCTTCAATTTGGATGATTTATATCTGCGTCGTCGCTAGCATGGTAGATCAAGTACGAAAGATATGAGTTCGAACTTATTTCAGTGGTCGATTTCCCCTTGGGGTCGGGAAAGGATGCCAGAGCTAAACATGTGCCGAAAGTGTGCGTCATCTCCCAAAAGGTTGGATATCGTAATAAAGGAAGTCGTTAAATGCCTCAGGTCAAGGCAAGTTGTTCCTCCAGAAGACATATCACTAAGTGTGTTATCCCTTGTTCGCTAATAATGGAGACTGGGGAAGATTAAAGATATCGGAATGATCGCACCATATATTCCTTGCAAATCCTATTGGCTGCGTTTCATGCATCCTATATTATATCCGTCATGCAGATGTGATGCGTTAATTCTTCAAAACATCTCGTCGAACTGCATGAGCGTTCCTTAGCACGTTCCACCTCACTGCCCCTATCTGCTATAAATTCCTAATGTTCAGTGTGAGTTCTATGCATCAGACGTGTTTTTATCAGCAACAGTTGGCTCACAAGTTCAATTCCATCAAACTCTGTGTCATGGCCCTCTATTCATTCACAGACATCTAATTAAATACGTCATCGGACCATGGGATCCTCTCAAAACACGAGACGGGTTTTGCGAAGCAACCAGAGTACCAAGTCTGAACCCCAACATGCCTAAGATTCTTTCTTATTGGCATCGAGTGTCTCTAAGGCTTCGAAAGGGGGTTCCTACCTCCGTTCAAAAATGATGTCTGCCCCTCAAGTGGTGGTAGAATTGGAGAAAAATACGTCTGAAGAAAATGTGTTGGAGGCCACGCCTTCTCAAGGAAAGACACTGCAGAGAAGGGGGAGGCCTAGAAAAAATGAGGTAGGAGAAGGAGAACATATCTTGACTGAGGCAAGTGCACACCTAGCCATTGAGGAGTTCATAATGCATGATACCTAGTTAGAGCATACCAGGACTACCGATCGAGGAAGCGGAAACCGAATACGAAAGACAGAGGTATCGGGTTCTAATGTTGGAAGCCCCAACCAGTAGCTAGAGCAGGCACAACTCTCCATAGCCGAAATTTATCAATAAAATAGAGAATTGTGAAGACAACTAGTGATGAAGAATTAGGAGGTATAAACACTTTGAGGTCGTGAAGGAAGCACAAATTGGCTCAAGAAACATCTTCGTGAAGCATAGGACATGATTATGCAGCTACACAAAGCATGGAGGATGACAAAGGAGGAGAACATGAAAACACTGCAAGGCGCGAGGAGCAGTCCAGGGAAAGGTTCATGTGTAGGAGATACATGATGGGTGGAACCTTGTTTTATATTATCAGAAGTGACGCATGTTTTGATGGTCTTTTCTATTTGTTGTGGGGATTGTCACGTTCTCAAAGTAACTGGGTCAGTTGGCAAAGATGTTGGTGGTGTGTATTGTATATAAACTAAGCTTGGCGGGAACCTTAATATATGAAATTTCGATAATGCTTTGCCTGAAAGGATTCTAGTCATGACGGTTGAGTGTATCATATTTCTTCTTTGTGTGTAAATATATTGTGTTCTTATTATAGATTTTTTGAGTTGTTCTTTGTAAGTTCATTGATATTTTCCTTTAGAAACTTCCGATGCCGATTGATGCTGACGTGGCATCACTGAATCGGGTCTCATTAAATAAAACCTAGAACTCAGCTGGTGGGTTAGGATCACACTCAGGACTTCATTCACGTCGAACATGTTAAATTGAGTTAGAAAATGTGACTGTCGATGTTGGGAGAGCCTTGGGGATCGATGTTCAAAAAGAAAAAAATAACGTGCAGTTTTCTTCGTGGGTTATTGTCCTTCTAAACTCCCAACCCCGCAAATGTTTCAAAAATCGACGATCGACGATTATTATTTCATTTCTCGTTCAATGCTTATTCTTCTAACCTTTTGTCGATGCTGAACGGATAGGTCATCGGTGATATCCTTGGTAAAGCTTATTTGGAGAAATGAGAGACTTTCTTGTGCCGGCGCTAATGAATATTGGCGCTTGGTTATTTTGGTTTTCACGAATAGTTCTTATCACATCATAAGCCTTCCCAATGCCGAATTTCTTAAGTGCGTCGGGGATAAGTTTTGAATGTCGATCCTTTAATTAAATGTTATTCCTTTTGAGTTATGGTAATTTTCACATGTTCAAGCAAACTTTTAAAGACTTAAATGAGATACGAGATGATAAGAAAAGGCAATAATTTTCATATTGAAGTAGAAATAGACATTGCAAGAGATCAAGTGGTACCCAAAAAGTGAAATTTGACGTAGAAGTTTTAGGGTGTGTTGAGTTCTCAACAAATGGCAACTTATTGGGCAAAAGCAGAATCTCTATTCTTCCCCCAAGGCTCGGCTGATATGGAAGTTGGTGGAGAACTTAATTGGTTTTTAAATTAGAGCCCATGTTACCTTTGCATTTGAATTTCTTCAGTTGATGCTTCCAGGCCTGGCCGTGGGGTTTTTAATCTTTATTCCTCCTTCTTTTCCTGTAACCTTGAATCGAGCTCCTTTTGACAAAATCTAGTAAAATATTCACTGGCATGAAGACTTTAGTTACCTTTAATCACTTGCTATGGTGTTTCTTCACTGCCAGTGAGCGTCCATAGCCCCGACAGAGTCACCCCGACATCACAGACCTTGCTTCGCTACCAACAAGTGTCCATAGCTCCGATGGAGATATTTGCATACCCTCTCCCACTGTTCACTCATTTTGGTATAGCTAAATTTTATTTCAGCATGATGCCCTAAGCGAGCGGGAGAAGATGATGTTTGTTTATTTACAAGGTGAGATGGTTAAGGTGGGTCCTTTACCAACTTCATCTTCTGGATCCATGTATTCCTTTCCATCTTTCCTTCATTCCCTTAAGGTCGTACCAAAAAACTAAGTAGACACTTCTGGCATTTCTCCGGAGTTGTTCATTTTCTCAAGTTAGACAAAGGACTCCTCAAAGTAACCACAAGTCCTCCAATTCTTCTCATGTTTGTAAGTGAGCGACGAGTTAGAAACAAAGTTTTCTATGTCGCATGGTTTTAAGGTAAAACATTGTCTTGCCGAACACACTCTCAAAAGCACAAAAAACTAGAAGGAAAAGAAAATAACAAAAAACATTTTGCAATCGTGAAGATACTAAACAAAGAACATAATACACACATTATTTATTTATTTAAATCTTAAATTTCTTATCGAAAATATTGTTTTAGGTCCTATTCATTCACTGGAAGGGAATCAGTTACACCCCTTAGATTCTGTAACCGATAAGTGCTCGCCCCAATTTTTTCAGCTACTCGGAAAGGTCCAAGTCACAGATTTTGAAACTTAGAGTGTTTCCCTTTCAGTTCATTTGCTTTGTCCCATTTCAGGACTAAGTCACCTATTTCAAAATTATTCTCTTTAGCCTTATGCTTGTCAAACCACCTTTTCACTATCTTTTGGTGAGCTATGAATTTTGACTTAGCCTTTTCCCTTTCTTCTTCCAACATGAGCAAAGTGTTGATTCTTTGTTGTATGGCCAACGAAGGTTCTTCACTGGAATGTTGGACTAGCTAAAGAGAAGGAAGATAGAGCCCATTTGGGAGGATGGCTTCTTTCTCGTAGACCAATAAGTATGGGGAATTCCCTATAGCTTATTTGGGTGTGACTCTATTGGCCCATAGAGCCTTATGGAGTATAGTATGCCAATTCCTTTGGTTATCTAAAACCGTCTTCTTTAATATCCTCACTAGGTTCTTGTTAGTTGATTCTGCCACATTGTTTCCCTGTGGATAATAGTTTGCAGATTACTTAATTATGATTTCTTTGTCCAGAGCAAACTCCGTCAATAGGGTGGAAGAAAAATAAGCTCCATTATCAAAGACTAGGAAAAAAGGGACACCAAAACTTGTGATTAGTTGTTGTTCTATGAATTGGATTACTACCTTCTCGTTTACATGGGTCACAGGAATGGCCTCTGCCCATTTCGTGAAATAATCTATGGCAGTAAGAATATACTTGTGCAGTTTTGAAGAACTCGGTGTAATTTCTCCTATGATATCCAACCCCCATTGCTCAAAAGGCCTAGAGACGGTCACAGGTTGGAGTGGGACGACTTCTCTCTTCTCCTTCCCAACACTCATTTGACAAGTCTTATAGTTTCTAGCATATGTATGAGCATCTTTGAACAAGGTGGGCCAATAATAGCCAGCTCTCAAAATCTTATGAGCGGTGGTGTTTCCTGTGAAATGTCCCCCGACAGAGCCATCATGGAGCTCCTTCAGTACTTTGGTTTTGTATTCACGTTCTAGGCATCTTAACAATACCCCATCATAATTGATTTGAAAGAGTACCGAATTTATAAGGTGATATTGCGCAGAATTTAACCTGAGAGCCCTCCTTTCACTGGGGTTGAGATTTTTCGGACAAGTCCCATGGTGTAAAAGATAAGTTAAATATTTATGCCAAGACACCTGTCCTGGGGAGATGTACGATACTTCACCACACCATAGTGCCATTTTGTTCTCCCATCTAGAATATTCATTGACTTGGTCCTAGTCTTCGGCTACAAGTCTGCACAATCCTTGTCCTTTTACTAGTTTGGCAGGTTTTTTATCTAGATCAAATTCTTTGACTACTTCCATCCATTTCCCTCTTCTTTCCCCCATTTCTTATTGATTAAACAAGGATCGAACTGTAGGGTGCGACACAATCACTTTAGTGTGGTTCTTGAGGATGTAAGACCTGAAGTGTTTTACTGCCTTATATACCGCATAGGCCTGTTTGTCTATAGCAGGGTAATTGAGCTCATCTTCTTAAAGATTAGTTCTCATGAATGACACTATGGCCTTGTTGTTGTCATCATCCTTCCGAGTCATTACTGCAGCTAACAATTGGTCGGAGGCGAAAGTATAGAGGAAGAAATCTCTATTGAAATCGGGACTTTGTAATACCGGTGCCTGGTATATAGCGGTTTTGATGTTGCTTAAAGAATCTTTTCGTTCATCATCCCATTTAAATTCGACATATTTGTGAATCATATTTTGTAAAGGTTTGATAATTTTTGCGAAATCGGGAGTGAATTTCCTCACAAAATTTATTTTCCCGAAAAAGGACTGCATGGCTTTCTTGTTGTGGGACAATGGGAGTTGAGCTGTGGATTTAATCCTTTCTGGGTCTATGTGGATGCCTTCTTGAGATATAATGTGACCTAACAACTTACTCTCCTCGACACTAAAGATAGTTTTCTTAGGGTTTAAGGATATATTGTATTTCCTACACCTTTCGAAAATCTAAGTTGAGTGTTGGATGTGCTCTTTTCTATTCTTCGAATACACTGTTACGTCGTCTAGATACACTACCACACACTTGTTGATTATCCCATGGAAAGCTACGTCCATGGTCCTTTGGAAGATCTCTCCTACATTAATTAAACCAAAAGGCATGCGTTTATAAGTGAATGTTCCCCACTTGGTTCGGAAGGTAGTTTTTAAACGATCTTCCTCCAAAACTAGGACTTCGTTGTAACCTGAGAAATCGTCTAGTAGAGAGAAAATCTCTAAGCCATACACAGTCTGCAGGAGTTGTTCCATCGGTGGGACTTGCTAATTGTCCTTTTCTGAAGCTCTATTGAGGTTCCTAAAATCTATGCATAGGCGGATTTATCTTGACTTTTTCCTCACCGGGACAAGATTTGTTACCCATGCGGAATGCCTAACCTGGAAAATGATCTTGGCATCTAGAAGTTTCTTCAATTCCTGATACATGAGAGGTTCCAGGGATGGATGATACTTTCAGAGCTTCTGTTGGAAAGGTTTCACTTCATGTTTTAACGGGATAGTGTGTTGAATGATGCGGGTATCATATATTTTCAGATCTCGATAGGACCACACGAAGACATCTTGGTATTTTCTGAACAATTTGAGATAACCTTAGATATAGTCTTTCCGAGATTCACATTCTTTGGGTTTTCTAGGGTCCCAATATTTATAGTTTCATGTAGGTGACAAGAGCTATCATTCTTTTCATTTTTAGGTCCCTTAAGTCGCTCTTTCAGATCAAACAGGTTTTCTAGATTCGCTATTCCTTTCGAGATTGTATGAGACTTCAATTTATCAATAGGTTGTCCTGTCCGAGGATCAGTCTCTGCCGATTTCTCTTGGAATACTTCATCGTCAATAGCCAAACCTTTGAAATTATCTTGGTTAGTCAAGAAGTTTATGATCTGTTCATCTCCTTCAAAGACTTTCCAACTAGAAATGTTATTAGGCACCGACGATTTGTAGAGCATCTCCACAGTGAATTGGGAGGCTTCATAATCCTCAAGAGGCAAAAGCCTGGAAGTGGTTGTGGCTAAGGAGTCGGCAAGAATATTCTTTGCTCTGGGAATCGTTGTGATATTGAAGGCTTCAAATGATCTATTAACCTATGCACCTCCTAATGATAGTTCTTTAGGTGAGGATAATTGCAATGTATAGTATTCCTTATTTGTCTAATGATAATTTCAGAATCTTCGAAAACCTTCAATTCTTTGACATTCGAGTCTATAGCTTTCTTTAATCCTTGTATTAGAGCTTCATATTCGACAGTGTTGTTCGTGCACTCAAATTATAACCTACAGGATAGGAAATGATGTTTACCTTTAGGATCAATGAGAATACACCATGCTCCTGATCCTTCTTGCGATTTAGATCCATCAAAATATAAAGTCCAAATTTGTAAATGCCAATCGCCTTTTTCCTTTTCCTTATCAATTTCTTGCTCTTCTATCTTTTTTTTTATAATCTCTAACGTAGGGCCTTGATAAAAGAGGGTTTCTTATGTCGGTATTGGCGAATTCTCTTAAAAATACATTTCAGAATTTTGAGTAAGAGGGACATCAGACAAGAGAGGAGCAAAGTTTCCAAAGTGGGAATCGTAGGAATAATTACCCAACACAGGGAAATCTGTGGATGAGGGTTCATTCAAGGTTTCTAGATCAATGATCTGTTGACGGGCGTAAGTGACACGTCAACTAGAAGAATAGGTCTGGTTTGTGGTTGTTTAAGTAACCCAAGGAATTTGGTGTAACCTGTCCCAACGAGTTTAATGGCTCTGTTAGACAATCTAAGGTCCTAAAATAAAGAAAGGAAATAAACTAACTAATATTAAAACTATGATATATATATATATATATATATATATATATATATATATATATATATATATATATATCAAAATCAAAATCTCACTTATGAACAAAATTTACAGGTTGCAAGTTTTAATGGAAACTTACAAAATCAATGTAAAGATAATTGTTTTTGAGAAGAAGATAAAGAAAGCACATTTTTATATTTTCTTTTTTCTAATTGTAAATCTAATAAAACTTGATTTAACTAAGTTGGGAAACAAAGATGTACAGATGGTCAAAGCCAATCTAAACTTTCCTGTTTCACTAATACATAAAATGACAGAAACTAGAAGTAAGTGAAACTAACCTGATATAGGTTTGTGATATGTGTTTGTGCCTCTGTAGGAACCAAGAGCATCCAGTTGCCCAGTCTTCGAAAGAAATCTGCAGTAAACTTATATTGAATCTATCCTGAATAAATTCTAGGAATATTATTTGCAGCCAGGGTTTAATAATAGAACATCTAACACATGTGATACAATAATTTTATAATGACAAATGATTACAATCAGATAAATTTGTGTGTGAAACATTTGTATTCATGTATCAATTAAAACATCCAAGAAAAATCATGATATCAAAATTGAGACTGGTGATCACAGTTATCACATATGGAACAACAAATCATGAATGATAGCTACATCATAAATATCACAGAACATAACATGTGATTAAGACTAAATACATCCAACATATTAATATTCCAAGATAAGAGAAAACAAAACATCAATGAAACAACATTCACAGTGGTCTAAATCCAAAATGTTATGCATTGTTCCATTAAGTCCTGAAAATCATTCGTCCATCATTAGTTCCAGGCCAAGATGACTTTCTTTACAAAATGCATAGTATTTAAATAGTTTTAAAATCCTATTTTCCCAATCTCTAGGATAGGGTGTGATCTGATAAGATCCATAATATTACAAAAATAGAGGGCTTCTAGCCACTCATAACTGAGTTGTTTCTTTTCAAAAATTAATAAAAGTTTTCCTTTTATATTACAAAAATAAACAGGAAAGAAATACTAATCTAATCGAACATGTTATAGCCCAGAAAATCAACATCAAGATCTACCATGCCCTGTAAACGAAACAGGAACAAGTTAGATAGTTATTGGCAACTAATTTATACTTTTTTATTTAACAATGACTTGGCTACATAATCGGTAGATTTTTTAGCCAGTTTGATCTTAGCAAAATAAATATAATTTTAAACCAAATTGATTTTAAAAGATTGCATGAATATACTAAGAGGGAAAAATTGTTTTACCATTTCAACCAATCGACTAAAAATGGATTAGAGTAACTCAGAATTGATTATAGCTTTGACATTGTCTGCATTTTTTTATCACTATGTTACCTGTCCTTTTGAAGCATTTAGCTTGTCTCTCAATGTTAGTCGTGAGGTCGATATTTTCCTTTCTCAGCAATTCATTTTCCACTGTAATCATTTTAATCTGAGCCTGGAGGATATGAAAACTAGTGTAGTATCATTCAATCCAATGAAAACAAACCTCACACTATACAGAAGGAACGACACACTGACGAAGTGTATAGTCAAGCTTGGTTGTATTGACATTACCTGTTATGTACCTTTGATCAGGCTTAATACCAGTGAACCCATCCTTTCCCTTGAGACACGGAGGAAGATTAGTAACAAAGTCATATGGCTGAGCATGATTAGATCCGTGACAATCTGGATCTTCCAAGGCCAAGAAGTTTTCAATTTCAGGATCTGAGGCCTCGTTGATTTCGATTGGGCCAATTGAAGTCAAATGCGGTTTGGCTTTATTTTTTAGCTTTCTCGAAATAAGTCGACCAACTCTTTTATTTTGAAACCCTAACGTTGTGTGTTTCTGTTTTGATTGTTTGCAAAAATTGTCTACATAGGGTTTCATAGTGGCGTTATGGCCAACATCCAGATCAGGCACAGAAGGGTTGACTGGGAATTACCTTGTCCCGAGGGTTTGTATTTGGCTCATTACCTGGAATGTCAAATTATTTTTCTACCAATGGTTCACCCGAATTAGGGTCTTCTATAGGAATGGTAGAAACAAAACCATTTCTTGCTAGAAATCCATCCCAGCAATCGCCTATAGTTGTCAAGTGGTGAGTTAACAGAATTTTGATTAAGTCGTGGTGCAAAAGACTAGAGTCTAAGCTCTGTTTTTTATACCTTTTAGACATCTTGTATAGGATTCTTAGCAAATAGAAAGGCATATTCAAATGATAACCTATGAAGTGCATAAGAAACCATATATGATAGAGAAAAACTAGACCATAATGACCCTCATAGGTCACAAACTGTTTAAGGATCAACAACAGACCATGACACCTACATTTAATCAAAGAAACATGGATACCTTTCTCACAGCAGTTGAATTTCCTGGATGTCATGAAGAGGTTCCATGGCACTTATTCTACTTTTGAATTCTTGAACCACTTCTCTTCGGTGGATGGAAGCCCTATGGCTTCACTGACAAACTCCTCAATGACCTCTAACTGGATATCACCAATTTTCGCCCTACACCCATCAAAAGTATGTGCAAATTCCTTAGCCACATGAAGGTTATACCCTTCGAATGTTTTGATGAAGGCCTCCCAACCATGACTTTTCAAATATTCGAATGCATCATCATGAGATAGAAATGCCTGAGAGCCATTCAACTCTACTTGGACAATAGGAGCCATTATAAATATAACTGAATTGTAACAAGGATGACTCGAGATAACTTTGGATTCAGATGGAAGTAGCAAAAGGAATAATTCTGAGCGGATAAAATGGAAACTAACAAAGAAAAACCCTTGCGCAATCATAGTATAAACAATGAGGGTTTGATCATGATTCATTACCATACCTAATAATGAAAACCCTGCGTACAGAGCACAAAAGAAACCTCGAATGTTAAGAACCAAACATCAATATAGCATGGAAAAACCTCAGGAAAAGTACTCAACGCCTTGAAACAGAGATAATTTCAGATAATAAGCCTCTTCGAGGGGGCAACCTCCTTTTACCCCACTTAAATGTTCAAGTACAAGAT
>ML780199.1:243181-293485 GCA_009831015.1 Picea engelmannii | reverse complement strand
ATGTTCAAGTACAAGATGATTCAAAATGAAAATGTCTCCTTGGTATATATAGGAGACTAGGAGGTATAATTACAAATAATGGCCTAAAGCCGACATAATTAAAATAACATTACTAATATAAATTACAACTAATGTCCTAGAGCTGACATAAATAAAATAACATTACTAATCTAATATGCCCCAATTAAGGGGTAATGAGCCAATATTAGGGCTTAACATCCAACCCGAAATGAAAGGCTTATAAATTTACTCTGCCAGCAAAATGGATTAAGTATAGGGTACAATGTTTTCACACTAATTCTCATGACTAACATGACTATTAATTTTTGTACAAGGATTAACTATATTAACACACAAAAGTTTATAATTGAAATGCAAACCAATATGGAAATTATATCAATACTCAAAAAAATCAAAAGGTAGACCATTCAAGTATTAGGTTTATATAGGGAACAAGCATGATGGTCTTTGAAAAGAATAGCCTGTGTATAAAACATAATAGGAAGCTAGGTTTTCATTGTTTGATTCATTCTTTCAGTCATGAATCAAAGATGAAAACCAAAATGAAAATGCAAAATTTAAAATATTAATGAACATCTTTTACAATCCAGTAATCATCTCCGAATGATAATATTTACAACATGGGGTAAAGGAAGCTACAGAAAGTGTCATTTGTCATTCAAATATCGAAATTATTGTAGGGCTGCCAACAATGGCGACTTACTAGGAGAAGCAGTTATCTCTACATCACTAGAGAATCCATGTTAGGACAGATCTGAATGGTTAAAAATTAAGGAGCATTCGATATAAAATCAAACATCCCAATCAAACTCAAAAACCTCACACAGTCTAGTGTCAGATGTCTTTTTGTCGAATAGCAATCTAGTGAAAGGTTGTAATTATGAGAGAGACAATATTTAGGCTAATGAATCTGATACTATTGACAGGACCACTACTACCAGAAGGCGTCCATAGCCTCAAAAAGGATGTCAATTAACCCACTCTAACACCTCTAACCTGTCCAAGAAATATCAATTCAAGATGAAGGACATTTTACGATCAATATCAAAATTTATACCTGATAATTTTCTTGAACCCAACATTGCTTTGCTACCAACAGGCCTGTTCAGTATCCCGATGAAGTTTTCTTGGCATCATACATGCATTTACCTATTGACGACAGACCTGTTCAGCATATTGGCAGGTTTACAACATTTCCAATGACTCTCTAGAAGTTATTTCCAATTTGACATACATTTTATGATCTTCGGGAGAGAGGGGTGGTGCTGAAAATTTCAGATTCCGAAACACTTGATATTTTTTAATCTTAATTTTTTGCTTGACAACCTTCATCATGATCTAAATTTAGTTTTCTGATAAGAATAAATTTTTGAGGTCAAGAAGGAATACTTTAGTTGTTTTCTTTAAAACAGGGACATCCTAAAGAGTTTAATGATGATCGTATCTTCTCATGATTATAAAGTGAAACCAGGAAAACTATTCTGAACGGGAAGTTTCTTTTTCTAGTCCGAGTTTTTAGTAATTTATAGCGTTGATACTTTGAAATGACCTTGACTGTTTATTTATGATGAGACATTTTGGTTTCCTTTCATGAATTAAATGGTGACACAGACATAAATTTATTCAGAAAACAGTGAAAACCAACAAAATGAAAAGAACCAAAATCGAAAAACAAAAAGAAAATTTTAAAGAAGAAAAATATGTACAGAGATGGATCTGCAATCATCAGGAGAAATAATTTTTTAAAGTTTGGCCATTCACCGGAAAGGTGTATGGCTGTCCCTCCAAATTGTGTAGACGAAAAGAGATAGGACCTAGCTTTTCAGACACTACGAAAGGCCCCAACCACAGATTCTGGAACTTAGTGTGTTCCCCTTTTCCTTCATGAGATTTATCCCACTTGAGAACTAAGTCTTCGGCATCAAAATTCTTGTCAAAGGAAGAATTCGAATCAAACCAACTTTTTACAATTTGTTGGTGCTGATCCAATTTCTGCTTTGCTTGTGCTTTTACTTCCTCTAGTTTTAACAAGGCATTAATTCGATTTTCAAGGGGAGGACATTCCTCCTCTTGAACTTTCAGTGATAATTGCATAGAAGGAAGCAAAACATGCAGAGGGAAAATAGCTTATCTTCCATAGATGAGAAAGAAAGGGGAGTTTTCGACATAGGATTTTGGGGTGACCCTATCTACCCAAAGTGCATTATACCGTGCATTGTGCCAGTTCTTGTGATTTTCTAGAACTGTCATCTTGATGATCTTGGTTAAATTTTTGTTTGTTGATTCTGCTAAACCGCTTCCTTAAGGGTAATAGCTAGCAGAATATTCCATTTTAATCCCCTTTTCTAAGGAAAAAATGTTCATATCGAGAGATGAAAAGTAAGAAGCATTATCAAAGACTAGACATTTGGGGATACCAAACCAGGTGATGATATGAGAGTTGAGGAAAGATACTACCTGACTTGTATTCACCACTTTCAAAGGTGCAGCTTCGGACCATCTGGTAAAATAATCCATTGTCATGATGATATACTTGTGTTGTTGTGAAGAAGCAGGATTAATTGGTCCTATGATGTCAAGACCCCACTGCTGAAAAGGTGAATCTACAGTAATAGGCTGCAAAGGGAATGCCACCTTTTTCACCTGTCCAACAACCTTTTGGCAGATTATACATTTACGACACAGTGCATGGGCATCTTTAAATAGTGTGGGCCAATAGTACCCAGCTCTTAACACTTTGTGAGTAGTGGTGTCTCCACCGAAGTGTCCACCAGCCTCACCTACATGAAGTTCATAGAGTACTTTCTCTGCTTCATCCTTTTCCAAACAATGCATAAGAACACCGTCAATTTTTTTTCGAAATAATACATCATTTATTAACTGAAAAGGTGTGGATTTTAATATTAGTGCTCTTTTGTTCTTAGGATCAAGATAGCGAGGGACAGATCCATGTGTCAAATAAAATTTTAGATTTTTATACCACGAATTGACAACAACTTGCGCACAACTGATTTTGTGTTGATTTATAGTTAAGGTGTTAATTTGATCTTCATGTTCTTTAACTGAGTCAACAACTAGTTTACATAAGCCTTGACCTCTAAAAATCTGTGCAAGGGTTATTTCGAGGTCATATTCCTATAAATATGTCATCCAATTAGCCCTTTTATCACCCAGTTGTTTTTGTACTAACAGTTTTCTTACAGCTAGGTAGGGAATGATTACCTCGGTTCTAGATTTTAGAAGGTACGACCAGAAGTGTTTCACTACTTTAAAAAAAACATACGCCTATTGATCTACAGCTGGATAGTTAAGCTCTGCTCCTTTGAAAGCTGAGCTCATGAAGGCAGTGGGTATCTCATTACTTTTAGTGTTTTTCTGTGTTAATATAACAACATAAGATCGGTCATAAGCAAAGGTGTAAAGCGTGAAATCTTGGGAAAAATCGGGATTCATCAAGGAAGGGGCTTCCACTATGGATTTTCTGATGGAATCAAAGGCTTGACTTTTTGGTGGTCCCCAATGATACTGAGCATCATTTTTAATTAAATTCTATAATGGTCTTACCATTTTTGAAAAGCTAGGGACAAATCTTCTGACGAAATTAATCTTACCTAAAAATGTCTGCATGGATTTCTTGGAAGAGGGAGGGGAGAGTTTACCAATTTCTCTAAGTCAATAATCATACCGTCTTTAGACACTATAAACCCAATTAGTTTACCTTGCTCTAATACAAAGACTGATTTCTTAGGGTTGAGGGATATGCCATATTTGCGACATCATTCTAAGACCGCCCTAAGGTGAGACAAGTGATCTTTCTTGTTTTTTGAGAAGACGGTGACATATTCAAGATAGAACACAATTGAATGGTTTATGATTCCATGGAAAGCAATGTCCATTGCTCTCTTAAAAGTGGCTCCGACATTGATCAATCCAAAAGGCATTTTCCTATAGGCATAAGTGCCCCATGAGGTACGAAAGGTGGTTTTTAGTTGATCTGAGGGAGACATGAAGACCTGGTTGTATCTCAAAAATCTGTCTAATAGAGACATTCTTTTAGAACTAGATACCTATTGTAGGATCTATTCCATTGGAGTAACATGGTAGTTATCTTTATCATATGCTCAGTTTAGGTTCCAAAAATCGAAACAGAGTCAAATTTCACCACTTTTCTTCCTTACAGGAACTAAGTTAGACACCCATTGCGTGTGCCTTACCAAGAAAATTATTTTTGCATTTAGTAATTTATTCAGTTCTTTTTTAACAGTGGGTTCTAATTTAGGGTGCATCTTCCTCAATTTTTGTTGAAAAGGCCGGGTTTGGGATTTCATGTGGATGACTTGTTGGATGATATTAGGATCAAAAGTTTTCAAGTCATCATACATCCAAGAAAAAATGTCTTTAAACTCTTTAAATAATTTGATGAAAGCAGATTTTTCTTGTTCGGAGAAACCCATTCCCAGATTAATATTTTAATGGTTTTCATTTGTCCCTAAATTAACTGCTTCATATGTTAAAGAAGAACTGTTTGTTTTGCAGTTAACTGACCCTTTAAATTTATCATGCAAGTCATAAAAATTTTCTAATCTTACAACAGATCTGGGAATTGAGCTTACCAGATCAGACGTCGATTCAAGAGATCTAGGATCTGATATTATTGTGAAGTTGCGAAGGTCTTCATCATGAGTTCCTTCATCAATGATTGCACCCGTAAAAGTGTCTTCCATATGTAGGAAGTTGATGATCTGCTGGTCATCATCGAACACTCTCCAATTGGTGATGTTGTCTGGAATCGACGCCCTGAAAAACAATTCAATTGAAAAAGCATTAGGAGAAAGATCTTCTATGGGAAATAGTTTAGAAGCGACATTAGCCAATAAATCAGCCTCCGAATTATTCAACCTAGGAATGGAATTCATATTAAATGCTAAAAATTTATGCATTAAACTCCATACCTCAGTTTGGTAACTTTTCAGATGTGGTGATAAGAAATGTATGCAATTTCTTACCTGCCTAACCACGATTTCTGAATCACTGAATACCATTAAATTTTTTACGTCCATATCCAAATCTTTTTTGAGCCCTTATAGAATCGCTTTGTATTTGACGGTGTTATTAGTGCACTCAAACTATAATCGACAGGCAATGAAATTCTTATTACCTTTGGGATTGATGAGTACACATCTTGCACCGGCTCCTTTGGATTTGGATCCGTCAAAATACAACTACCAGATTTGAGCTTCGCCAGTGATGTTCTGCACATTCAACATAGCTGATGTCTGAGTATAGGTCATAATTTCTGATTGCTGCCCAGGATCAGTGATAGGGAAAATTTTGGTCATGAAGTTACCAAAGAAGGTATTCATTGCTTGCATTTTGAATGAATGAGTAGATGCAATAAAAGGTTTGTTTTCATCATTTAGATTTGTCACGGTGTGCTTAAGATAGTGTTCTCAGTTTATCCTGATTCTATTTGGTTGTCCATTTTTCAGTAGAAACAAATGATACCAATCCGTGGCAAAGTAACCATGTAGTTGTTTCAGTTTCATTATTGAGATTATCTTTTAAGCTTAAAATATCCTTTTCAATTTGGCTCGCCTCTTCAAAGTCTTCCAAAAGTGTGTTCTTTTTAGACCTTTTGAACCAAATTGCTATGTTATTATGTAGGGCCTTGGTGTAATATGCGACAATTAGACGCAGTGGGCATTGAATCTGTGGGAATCTTATTTTTTAACGTAATAAATCTCTGGTTAAAATATTTTACTTTTTCCTTAGGATTCATTTTAAGACTGGAAATTTCCATAACCAAGACTTTAGGAGATTTGTCATCTCCGAATTTCTCTAAGAAATAGGTTTCAAATCTATCCCAAGAGACAATGGTTTGGGTTTGTTGGGTGAAATACCATGTGGAGGCATTTCCCTCAAAAGTATAGGGAAAGAGTCTGCATACAACATCTTCATGCTCTACGCTTCGAAGTCTAATGGAGAACATAAACTTCTTTATGTGATCCTCAACATATTGCTTAAAATCGGGATCAAACTTAGGCAACCATTTCTATGGGTGTTTTGGTAATGGGTTTTGAGGTCCAGGTAAAACCATGACATCTTTGATCAAACCAGGGTTTGGCGGGATCATTTTGATTTTCCATGGGTGTTGGTGGTTTCAAAGGCTGAGATGTATCAGATGAGGAACTGCCTTCATCAAATGATTCTCCTCCTAAATAAGAAGGATATGAATGAGGTGGGGAAGGTGGAATACTAGATCCTCCGTCTCCATGGATAGGCATTTCGGTAGGATTGGTATTGTGTTCACCTAACGGGTTTTGGGGCAGACCAATACCTTCAAGTTGTTCTCGAATATCTGAGAAATACAAGGGTTCATTAAGTGGCCTAACAGGTTGTCTGATACGAGCCAAGGCACTATGTGTTCTTATGAGTGACTGACAAACTATTTCTTGTACATCGGCCCCTTGGGGAACTGGTGTCACTGGCTCAACAGGGATCTTGGCATTTTTGTTTGAGGTAGTTGTTGTTTTAGAAGTAATGTTGTTGTCTGACCAACTACGTGTTACGACAGGGGCGCGATTGTGTGGGGGAGGAGTCTTGCAACCTCCACGTGTCATTAATTTAATTTAGGCCCTCTTTCTAGCACCATTTGTTGATGGGAGTAAGTGACACCTTGTCAACTAGAAGAACAGGTCCAGTCTGGGGTTGTCTAAGTAACCCAAACCATTTGGTATAACCTATCCTGACGGGTTTAATGGCTCCGTTAACCAATATATATATATATCACTTATGAATAGAATTTACAGGTTGCAAGTTTTAATGGAAACTTACAAAATCAATGCAAAGATAATTGTTTTTGAGAAGCAGATAAATAAAACACATTTTTATATTTTCTTTTTTCTAATTGTAAATCTAATAAAACTTGATTTAACTAAGTTAGGAAAAAAATATGTATAGATGGTCAAAGCCAATCCAAACTTTCTTGTTTCACTAATACATAAAATGACAGAAACTAGAAGTAAGTGAAACTAACATGATATAGGTTTGTGATATGTGTTTGTGCCTCTGTACAAACCAAGAGCATCCAGATGCCCAGTCTTCAAAAGAAATTTGCAGTAAACTTATAATGAATCTATCCTGAATAAATTCTAGGAATATTATCTGTAGCCAGGGTTTAATAACAGAAAATATAACACATGTGATACAATAATTTTATAATGACAAATGATTACAATTAGAGAAATCTATGTGTGAAACATTCGTATTCATGTATCAATTAAAACATCCAAGAAAAATCCTTATATCAAAATTGAGATTGGTGATCACAGTTATCACATATGGAACAAAAAATCATGAATGATAGCTACAGCATAAATATCACATAACATAATATGTGATTAAGACTAAATCCATCCAACATATTAATATTCCAAGATAAGAGAAAACAAAACATCAATGAAACAACATTCACAGTGGTATAAAGACAAAAGGTTATGCGTTGTTCCATTAAGTCCTGAAAATCATTCGTCCATCATTGGTTCTAGGCCAAGATGATTTTCTTTACAAAATGCAGAGTATTTAAATAGTTTTAAAACCCTATTTTCCCAATATCTAGGATAGGGTGAGATCTGATAAGATCCATAATATTACAAAAATAGAGGGCTTCTAGCCACTCATAACTGAGTTGTTTCTTTTCAAAAATTAATAAAAGTTTTCCTTTTATATTACAAAAATAAACAGGAAAGAAATACTAATCTAATCGAACATGTTATAGCCCAGAAAATCAACATCAAGATCTACCATGCCCTGTAAACGAAACAGGAACAAGTTAGATAGTTATTGGCAACTAATTTATACTTTTTTATTTAACAATGACTTGGCTACATAATCGGTAGATTTTTTAGCCAGTTTGATCTTAGCAAAATAAATATAATTTTAAACCAAATTGATTTTAAAAGATTGCATGAATATACTAAGAGGGAAAAATTGTTTTACCATTTCAACCAATCGACTAAAAATGGATTAGAGTAACTCAGAATTGATTATAGCTTTGACATTGTCTGCATTTTTTTATCACTATGTTACCTGTCCTTTTGAAGCATTTAGCTTGTCTCTCAATGTTAGTCGTGAGGTCGATATTTTCCTTTCTCAGCAATTCATTTTCCACTGTAATCATTTTAATCTGAGCCTGGAGGATATGAAAACTAGTGTAGTATCATTCAATCCAATGCAAACAAACCTCACACTATACAAAAGGAACGACACATTGACGAAGTGTACATTCAAGCCTAGTTGTATCGACATTACCTGTATGTGCCTTTGATCAGGCTTAATACCAGTGAACCCATCCTTTCCCTTGAGACACGGAGGAAGATTAGTAACAAAGTCATATGGCTGAGAAGGATTAGATCTGTGACAATCTAGATCTTCCAAGGCCAAGAAGTTTTCAATTTCAGGATCTGAGGCCTTGTTGATTTTGATTGGGCCAATCGAAGTCAAATGCAGTTTGGCTTTATTTCTTAACTTTCTCGAAATGAGTCAACCAACTCTTTTATTCTGAAACCCTAACACTGTGTGTTTTTGTTTTGATTGTTTGTGAAAATTGTTGACATAGGGTTTCACAATGACGTTATGGCTAGTATCCAGATCAGGCACAGAAGGTTCATTCAACTCAACACTAAAAGCTTGTTGCTCATGTAAGGGTTGACTATGCATTACCTTGTCTGGAGGGTTTGTATTTGGCTCATTACCTAGAATGTCAATTTTTTTTCTACCAACGGTTCACCCGAATTAGGGCCTTCTACATGAATGGTAGAAACAACACCATTTCTTGCTAGAAATCCATCCCATCAATCACCTGTAGTTGTCAAGTGGTGAGTTAACAGAATTTGGATTAAGCCGTGGTGGAAAATACTAGAGTCGAGGCTCTATTTTTTATACCTTTTAGACATCTTGTACAGGCTTATCAGCAAATAGAAAGGAATATTCAAATGATAACCTATGAAGTGCATAACAAACCATATATGATAGAGAAAAACTAGACCATAATGACCCTCACAGGTCATAAACTATTTAAGAATCAACAACAGACAATGCCACCTATGTTTAATCAAAGAAATAGAGATACCTTTCTCACAACAATCAAATTTCCTAGATGTCATGAAGAGGTTCCATGGAATTTCTTCTACTTTTGAATTCTTGAACCAATTCTCACCCATGGATGGAAGTCCTATGGCTTCATTGACAAACTCCTCAGTGACCTCTAACTAGATATCACCAATTTTCACCCTACACCCATCAAAAGTCTGTGCAAATTCCTTAGCCACATGAAGGTTATTCCCTTCGAATATTTTGATGAAGGCCTCCCAGCCCTGACTATTCAAATCTTTGACTGCATCATCGTGAGATAACAATGCTTGAGATCCATTTGGATCTACTCAAACAACATGAGCCATTAGAAATATAACTGGACTGTAACAGGGATGACTCGAGACAACTCTGGATTCAAATGGAAGTAGCAAAAGGAATAATTCTGAGGAGATAAAATGGAAAATAACAAAGAAAAACCCCTACGAAATCATAGTATAAACACCGAGGGTTTGATCATAATTCATTACCATACCTGATAATGAAAACCCTATGTACAGAGCACAAAAGAAACCTCCAACGCGAAATGAAAGGCTTATAAATTTACTCTGCCAACAAAATGGATTAAGTACAGGGTACAATGTTTGCGCACTAACTCTCATGACTAACATGACTATTAATTTTTGTACAAGGTTTAACTATATTAACACACAAAAGCTTATAATTGAAATGCAAACCAATATGGAAATTATATCAATACTCAAAACAATCAAAAGGTAGACCATTCAAGTATTAGGTTTAGATAGGGAACAAGCATGATGGTCTTTGAAAAGAATAGCCTATGTATAAAACATAATAGGAAGCTAGGTTTTCATTGCTTGATTCATTCTTTCAGTCATGAATCAAACATGAAAACCAAAATGAAAATGAAAACTTTAAAAGATTAATGAACATATTTTACAATCCAATAATCATCTCTGAGTGATAATATTTACAAGATGGGGTAAAGGAAACTACATAAAGTGTTGTTTGTCGTTCAAATAACAAAATTATTGTAGGGCTGCCAACATGATCGTATGTTTCAGATATCTCTTCCTATCGATTCTGATCATGTTCTTGCATCCCTTCAGTGGTAACCAAAGGTGTGCCTAGTCTGTACTGAAGTACCTTTTTATATTTTTAGACCAATCTCGACTCAGTAATAACCCATAAGCCTCTGGAATATCTACTACGATGATGTCGATCACTTGCACAAACTTGGGGTGTGTCGATATTCTAATCATTACATCTCTGAGTTCTCCTATGACCTTGACCCAGGTTCTGTCTAGTTGTATTACATTTTTATCACTTTTAAGAGGAACTGCATTTAATTTTTTGCAAACAGACAAGGTTATAACATTGGAAGACGCTCCAGAATCTACCAAACAATTGTGAAGGTTTCTATTGAAGACTTCAAATGTTAAGAGGAACGGTGGGACAAAAGGTTTTTGCTTTCTATATTCCAAGCATGTGTTCACAGTTGGTTTGCCCACCAGATCTGTGGGATATAGATTTCCTTCCTGACCATTGCCCATCGTCGGGCTTTCTACTAAGTTCAAAGCTTGTAACAGAAAGTCTTTCTGCTAAGGGATCCTACATATGTCCATAATTGATATATTCTATTTTAACTTCTTCAAATCTTTGACCACGTTGTAATCTAATTTGGGTGATTCTAGGGTATGGATGCTTATAGGATTTTTACTGAGAGCGAAAGGTGTTTTTGGGTGATTGGGAGTTGACTTACTCCTCGAGGCCTGGGTGGCCACAACATATTTTGAGCCAAGTGGACCCTTGTTGCATGTTTGTATCACTGAGACTTCCGCAGGTTGCTCCTGAGACTCAAACAGGTCATCAGAAGGCATGATCAGGTCAGGATCCCATATCAGCATGGTTGTGTCTTGTGGTGGTTCAATCTCTTCTTGGTCAGCGATATTCATAACCTAACTTCTTGGTTGTTTGGTCAGGGAGAATTCATATAGAAATAGATTGGCCATCAAATTCATGGCATGCACCCATTGGGGGCAGTCTCTTTTGGAGTGGTTTTCCTGGTGATAGGTGCAGAAAGAATCTGATGCAACATTCTTTAGATCAATATTTAAGTTAGTTGGGGGAGGTTCAATTGCCTTGAATGGTCGGTTTATTTTAAAGAAAGGCTTATAGGGCCTTTGGCCTTGGTTTCCCTCCCCTGCACTTCTCTTTATGTCTATGATCTTGTTTGATAATTTCTTAACCATGCGTTGTAGATATTCTATGTTTCCATTACCTTTGTCGGGGGTTTGTTCAGTTTGTTTCCCCAGCGGTCTAGTAAAAAGGAGTCCTCTCCTGGGTAGAGGCTGAGTTTCTTTATTAACTAGAGAGACTGGGCCCTCTTTGCACCCTTTCATTTGGAATTCTATCGTTTTGGATTCTTCAAAATTTTCAGCTAGGGTTCACTTGGTGGCTCTTTTTACAAACATAGAAATAGAAGCCGGGAGCGCATTAGCATAAACCTTGATTTTCAATTCCTGGGTCAGCTTTGCTTCAGGTTGAAACTTGTTTAAGATGGTCGTGAATCTTTGATTGAAGTCTTTGACTCTTTCTTTCTAGCTCATGGAGGTGACAAATAGCTTAGCCATCAGGGCTCTCGTAGTAGTTTCCTCTACAAATTTATCTAGAAATTTTTTCTCGAACTTGGTCCAGCGAGTTATAGATCCTACTGGTAGATCAAAATACCATGTTGAAGCTGAATTTTCAAACGTGTAGGGGAAAATCCTACAGACTATGTCTTCATGTTGGACGTTCATGAGTCTGATCGTGAGTATGACCTTCTTGATATGATCTTCAGGTAGACCTGGAATCTCGGGGTCGAATTTAGGAAGTATCTTCTCTGGGTGTCGAGGGAGATTATGTACTCGCCCAAGGATGGCTACGGTGTCTCCAGCCAACCAAGGTTGGTTGTTCTGAGGTGGGTTTTCTATTTCCTCTTCATGGTTTTTATAACCTTCCATTTCCTTGGAATCGGAATTGAAATTTTCTTCTTCCGAAAAATCGTCTGGCTCAGATATGTCGCTGGCTGGCGTCTCAGTGATAATATTCATAGTGTTTTCAATTTCGGTGATCACGAAGTCTATTAAGTATTCTACCGTGTGTACGAAAACTTCATCGGGAGTATTGATCATCGGTCTACTTATTTGTTTTCTTTGAGGAAGTACCGGGGATAAGGGAAACGCACTGATCTGTTGGGTGTAGGCTCTTGTGAGTCTTCTGAACTGATTTAATTCTTTGTGAGGAAGAGTGTAAGGTATTTCGAGTAACAATTGTTCTTCCTCGTCCGAGGGTGAGTTACTCATTTCAGGAGTACTCAACATGTGTCTGTTGTCTTGTGAATGACTAGCCATGCATGTGGGTTGTTATGGATCTGTAGGCTATTTGAAAAACTATATAAAATATATATTTAGCCATTCATCCTTAGGCCCTCCTTCTAGCATTGATTCTGTTGATGGGTCTCAAATCCCTAGTTCAACAGTAAGAACCAAACCTGCCACCAAGGCCCAATTAGACTCTGCATCATTTGGAATGGAATGGTTCTCCAGATGTTGCGATCCGGCCAATTAATCGATGGGCTTTAACGTTTTCTTGTGAAGGCTCTCCCTTCAATTTTGACTATCTCTTTTGTATTTTCTCTTGGGTGGGACAATTGTGAGATGTAATTCGATATAAACCAACTTGGAAACAAAACATAATTAAGTTCTAACTACTGGGGAAGAGGTTGATCTTGGGATAACCCACTACTCAACATGCAGATGACAATTCAATACCACAGGCCTAGTACTAATATGTTAACCATGTGAGCACTCAACTACTGTCTGAGATTATTAATTATCAGAAAAAAAACACATATGTAACAAGATAATGGTAATAAAAATAATTCATCTACCATAATCATTTATCACATAATCACACAACGATTCATCATCTTCATCATTAAAGGAAAGAACAGCAAAGCATTGCACCAGATAACTTGAAAATAAATTGGTCAGCTCTTACTTGTTACATCTATTCATGAAATGAGATAGGAAATAGTTCTTCTCTAGGTTCACACACACATGCGCTTGATGAAAATAACTTTCTCTTTGGTCCAGAAGGACTTCTCAATTCATAGCAGCTTCAAAATAATTCTTAACAACCAAAAAGGAAGAATTCTTGCAGCAACCATCGAACTCTAACTAATTGGTCAATGTATTTATTTATAATGTAAATTTCAACTGAAATTAATGGCTAAGTGCAATTTAAGAAAAACAAAATTTTCCATGTGGCATTATCCTCTAACAGTTTCTTTAACAGTCAAACCGAGATATCTCTTGAAAAAGGGTGACTTCTCTCATATTTAGACCAACTGATAAACAGTTCTTCACAAGTTTGGGCCCATGGGAATCTGTTTTGTTCCATTGGATCCATGTGAATCCCTCTGATTTCCATCGCATGCACCCGGTACTTCACCAGACTGGTGTTCAACTTGTTGGAATATTGGTTGTTGTCATTGATGTCAGCCCTAGTCATCTGTTTTGGACCGCTAGATTGATGAAGGTATTTGAACATGAATGACAATGCACATGCAGACCTAACACCCATGGATGGATAGTATACATCATGTTGTTTCCATTGGTATATGGCACATCACATGGATCCTTATGGTTGAGGAGAAATGAATTTTTGAAGATGACAATGTGAATTGAAGAAGGAAGTATAGGTAGGCCATGAAGATAATTAAAGAAAAGAATTACAAAATAAGAAAGTGCCAGGTTGGCCCTAATGTTAAAAGGAAGAGACATAAATCGTATAAATACATATCATTATACATTCATTTTAATACACAAGTCGAATTTCAAATGAAATTAGAAGTAAAGAAGGCCAGATTTCAAGGGAGGATGAAGTCTTTTGGTGATGTGTTCTAAGGTATGTTATTTACAGGTCATCTTACCATTTTTGCTATAACTTTTTTTCTAGAATGATTCATATGGTGAAATTGATATGGTATTGATAAGACATATCAAGGTACCTGTGGTAAACATTTCATCTCTTGATTCACTATAATTATGGATATACACTATGTGGAAGATAGGGTTTTTGACTAGTCCTGAAGCTAGTCATAAACAAGTGTTCCGGGTAAAATAGTCATAACTTCTTCATAGATAATCCAAATGAAGTGAGACCAATTTCATTGGAAATTGTATGGGCTATATTTTCTTTTGTGCAATTTTATGAATCTGATGTTAAATATTGGGAGCGAGGTATTCTGTACAAGTTCACTCTCCTGAATAAACCAAAATTGAATAATGTCTACCATTCTCTCTATAACTTGTTTTTGGGGAGAATTCGAGTGAAAACTTGGAGGAGTTTCAGAGAATAAATTGAGTAATATTATATATAGGATTAGAGTATTCCAAGAATTGAAGAATTACAAAAGTTGAAGAAGTCTCAGGAAGCATTATCAGGCTCTATGTGATGGTTGGTTGATGGTGATGATTTAATGTAAAGTTTTATTATCTCTCATATATTCTTGGGTGGAAGGAAAGGGTAAGGATGGAGAGTTCAACCCTCTCTTGATATTGGAGTATTGTATATTCCTCTTGGAGGTTCATCCCTCCCTTTATATTTGGAAGCTGTAGCTACCTTTGGAAGTCATTACTTCCTTTAAACAATAACTATTGATTATTTCTCATATATTGTGCATGGTGTATTCTGGTGTATTGGTGTAAATCATATACTATTGTTCATTGCTCATTTGATATAATTGAATGGTTTAATTATAAGTTGAAAAGGTTTTTAAATTGTACTTGATACTGATTCACCCCCCTCTCAATATTAACACAATTGTTGTAACACAGTGCGAGTTTTAATCGGATGCTCCATGAATCGTTGCACTTGCCTTGGCACTGCATTGGTCATGTTTGTGAGCTCTTTGGCCCATAGTGAATCTTTCTTGGTATGTGAATTGATCACATCGAACAACTCGATGAATTTTTCGAGGGTGCCGAACTCGGGGAGTCCAATGTCCTTCTTTGTTGATTTCGCTCCAATGTTTCTTTCGGGTTCCTTGGTAAGGTTACAGAGAAAACTTCTTTCGGCAATCAGAAGGTTATTTTCTACAATTGGGATTAAAATAATTTAGAAATTACTTATCAGGAAAAACATGGGAAGATGTAGCAAAATAAAATAAACGGACTTATGCATACCTGTAGAGTTTGCTAGTCCCAATTGTTTAATACTTACGTGATCCCAATAACCATTCGAATAACCTGTAACGTCTCTGTCTGTGCTTCCACTCCTCTTTAGTTTGGATGAGTTATCTCTACGCCACCATTAGCATGGTAGGTCAAGTATGACAGATACAAGCGTCGAACTTATTTTTGTGGTTGATTTCCCCTTGGGGTCGAGAAAGGATGCCAGAGCCGTACGTGTGCCGAAAGTGTGCATCAAAGGAGTCCCGAAGTTGAGAAAAGCGAAACACCAAAATCTTGAAATAGGCACACCAAAAAAGATCTTCGTAGACCGGGAAATAACTCCATTTCAGAGTCCCAAATACCGGGAGTTGAAGTGTCGAAACACTTCACCATAGAAGTGTTGAAATGTCGAATCATCGAAATGAGAAACAATGAAATATCGGATATTTGATCCGACTCCATTTCAGAACTTCGGATACCGGGATTTGGAGGAGTTAAGCATCGAGACTCTTCACCATAGGAGTCCTGAAATGGTGAAACGCGAATTGTCGAAATGTCGTTGATCCGACTTCATTTCGGAGTTTCAGATACCAAGACTTGGAGTTGTCAAGAAATCTTCGCATCAAGGATGCCGAAAAGCCAAATTGTGAAATCGTGAAAGCACTTTATGGATAAGTACTCAGTTACCGATGGTGGTCACATCATCAAAGAGCTGTAGAGAAAATCTTGAAGCGGCAAGCTCCATTTCGGAGTTTCAGGGACCGCAACTTGGAGAGTCGAGATGCCTCACAACAAGAATCGTCGAAATGCGGAAACACCTTTTGGTGTAGGCTATGGTCACATTGGTAGAAGATGGAGAAAGGAGTTAGTTCAACCAATCTCCATTTCGAGGATCGCGACTTGAAGTGTCGAGACACTTGATCACATGAATGTTGAATTACTGAATGTCAAAATGGTGAAATATCTATGTAGCCAGTGGTCACCATCTGTGGTCACGTAAGTGGAAGGAGCTAGCATAGCTAGTCTCCATTTCATGGTTCACTCTGTAACTGCTAGAAACCACTGATGGTTTCTTCCAGACGACTTGAAGAAACTTGAATGTGATTGCCAGATGAGATGAAGAGTTTCAAGGAATCTGCCAGTGGGATGAAGACTGGTCATAGAGGCGATTGACAGATGGAAGAGCGTTGAAGCCTGTAACTACAACAGAGAGGTTGATCTCATCTGTAATAGAGAAGACGAAGAGTCTCGACTACTGGAGAGGTGAAGGAATCTCGAAATAACACCCAGTGATGATGGACGCATGCGTTAACTGCCAGAGAATCTGAAGAGTTGGCATGATGATGAGGTAGAGCACTCGAGATGGGGAGAGCATGTAGGAGCTTGGTGTATACTGCATGCACAAGGAGCACTGAGACCATAAGAATGAAGAACAAAGAAGAGATGGGGGTTGTTGTGGTTGAGTGTGATTGAGGTGAGAAGAAGGAGGTAGAGCGCAGCAGCAAACATGCACATAAGGGGAATGGTGCATTGAAGGGACATGGTGCAGAGAGCATAAAAGGAAAAAGAATAGAAAGTGCAGGGAGTGTGCAGAAGACACTGATGCAGACAAAGCAACGTAGTGTAGTAGAACAGTGATGAGACTGGTAAGTCATTGAAGAACTTTATATCATTGTAATAATTATTAATATCAAAGATTCATATTTCAGGGTGGTAGGGAGATGCTAGGGAGGATTGTTGTCCTCAAAGGTTCAAGTGGGTGCTTGAACACAGGGAGTTATAGCTTCCATCTAGTTTCAGACAGAGAAAAAAGGGTGGCAGGGTGGTGCAACGGAGAACTGTTGTTCTCTGTTATACAGGTTGGTGCCTGTGTGACTAAAAGTTGGTGCTTCTATCCAGTTGGTGCTGGAACACTTAGGGAGTTGGTTCTTCCTTCTAGTGGGTGCTAGAGAAGCCAGGGAGTTGGTGCTTCCTTATAGTGGGTTCTAGAGAAACCAGTGAGTTGGTGCTTCCTTCTAGTAGGTGCTAGAGAAAACAGAGAGTTGGTGCTCTCAGCAAGTTGTTGCTTGCAAAACAAAGGTTGTAGCCTCATTATGAGTTCATGCTCATATGTATGATAATTTAAAGAATGTAAAGATTACTTATCATATAAAGAAGAAGAAGTTTTTACCCTATATGGGTTTCCTCAAGAAATATCTATCTCTGTGTATCTCATATGTGTGACTGATGCTGAATGTTCTATTGCTTACTTCTCTGCATTATTGTGACTATCATTAAATGTTGTGTAAAAAGTTTAAAACAAGTATAATTGTTTAAGCACAGGTACAACTGATTCACCCCCCCCCCTCCCCTCTTAGTTGTCCAACATTTGGTATCAAAGTTGGCCCCTTTTACCTAAGGGTAGATCCTAGATCTTAAACATGTCACGTCATGAAGGAAATTCAACCAATAAGGCCCCTCTGTTCAATGAAACAAACTTTGCCTTCTGGAAAGTTAGAATGAGAACCTACATAATGGCTTTGGGTGCAGATGTCTGGGATGTGGTAGATATTGGTTATGTAAAGCCAGTTGTACTAGATAATAAGGATGACAAGCTAGAATTTAGCTTCAATGCTAAGGCCATGAATGCTATCTTGAGTGGGCTTGTAGAAGTAGAATTCATAAAAGTTATGCACTTAGGAACTACCAAAGAAATGTGGGACAAACTCATTACCAATTATGAAGGTAATGAGAAGGTAAAGGAAGCCAAGCTTCAAACCTACAGAATACAGTTTGAACAGCTGAAGATGAAGGAAGATGAAACTGTTGGAAAATACTTTCTAAGAGTAGAAGAAATGGTAAATGTAATGAAAGCACTTGGTGAAAAAATTGAGGAACCTTCTTTAGTTCAAAAAATCTTGAGATCTCTCCCAGATAGGTTCAACTCGAAAGTCTCTGCTATAGAAGAACTTAATGATCTAAAAACCTTGGATTTTGATCAACTTCTAGGAACATTGACTGCATATGAAATGAGAATAGTTAAAGATAAACCCACCTCCAGAGAAGCATCATTTAAAGCAGACAAGAGTGAGGATTCTGAGCCCGATGAAATTGAAGCAAAATTTGTGAAGAGACTGAAGAAGGGATCAGGAAAATACAAAGGTAATCTTCCTTTCAAATGTTTCAATTATGGTAGGATAGGTCATTTTACAAATAAATGTCCCCACAAAAGAAAGGATCATACATGTAATGATGAGGAGAAGCACAAACACAGAAATTTATTTAAAGAGAATAAATTTAAGATGAAAAGTCTTTGTGTAAACAATGATGATGATCCTTCAAATGATGAAGACAATGACTCCTCTATTGAAGATAAAATAAATGACTTCATACTTATGGCCAAAGAGGATTATGATAATAAAATCACAGGAAGTGATGCTAATGAACAAGAAGTTGTGTTTGACATGGAAGGAGAACTGATCAGTGCACTGGAAGAGATTGATAGACTAAGAATTAAGAACAGAAAGCAAAGACAATTGTTGATACAGTTTGAGAATGACAGTAAAGAACTTGATGAAGACCTTGTCCTACTAAAAGTGGAATTAGAAGAGGCAAAGAAAATCGAAGACATTCTGAAACGACAGTTATCAGAAAAGAAGGAAAGATGTGAAGCCTTATAACAAGAAGTAGTGAAAACTAGGAAAGAGATGGAGAGGTTTCAAGCCCTATATAATCAGAATCTGTCAAGTATCAAAGCCTCAGAAGGATTAGCTACCATTCTGAATCAGCAAAGGAATCCAAAGCTGAAAACTAGTTTGGGTTATGAAGAGGGATCAAGTAGTGGTAGGCCAAGAAACGAAGAACCCATCAAATTTGTCAAATCTACGACCAATGACAACAACAAATCTGTAGAAATAAGGAAGACAATCAGCCACCTAGGACGAGTAAAGAAAAAGGTTCCAGAACTAAATCTGTAGAACAAAGAAATAATGCACTCCCCGTTGAAAGACATCATCAACATGGAAGAAATAAATTTTCTCAAAGAAGACAACCATTTTCCAGGTACAAAGAATTTTTCTATGGCAATTGTTTCTACTGTTCTAACTTTGGTCACAAAGTTGTAAATTGTTCCTTAAGACTTAGACATGAGAAATTAAGATTTCAAAGGAATAAATACTTACCACAAAAAAGAATGATACAGCCAAGTAACAAACCTTCACATATTGCAAATTGTCAAATTAAGTCTAGAGACATGCAACTAAGGAGGTCAAGAAATAATCAATAGTCAATGAGTAGACAACGCTGCAACAATAATTTTGACCTATTGAACAATGAGATTGAATGCTACATCTGTCATAACTATGGACATAAATTTTTTGACTGTCGATTAAGGAACTATGAACCAGATTTGAATTCCCCTGCTGAAAATGTCAAGGTTTGGAATAAGAAACAAAGTGACAAGTGTGGATCAGTGTTGTCAGCTCAAAGAAAAATGAACCCTTGGTATATAGACAGTGGATGCTCCAAAAATATGATGAGAGACAAAGGTAAGTTTCTATCTCTAAGTGAAATCAAATCAGGAAACGTAACCTTTGGAAATGATGCTCTAGGTAAAATAAAGGGTAAAGGGATGGTGAGTTTAAGTAATGGAAAAGGAAAATCCCAAGATGTTCTACTTGTAGATGGACTGAAACATAATCTGCTCAGTGTAATTCAAATGTGTGACAGTGGATGTGAAGTGGTGTTCACGTCCAAGGAATGCAAAATAAAGTCTGTAAACTCAGGACAAGTGGTGGCCAAAGGCATAAGGACATAAAATAATGTATATGTGCTGAAAGAAAATAGAGAAGAGTGTCATCTAAGCAAACATGATGAAAGTTGGTTATGGAATAGGAGACTTGGACATCTAAACTTTGACCACTTAATCAAACTCAAAAATATCGAGGCAGTAAAACATCTTCCGAGAATATCAAAGCCCCAAGATTCAATGTGTAAACCCTGCCAAGTAGGAAAGCTAACCAGGACACAGTTTATGTCCAAGAGCTTTACTTCAACAGAGAAACCACTCCAACTAGTTCATATGGATTTATGTGGACCATCAAGATAGGAAGGAACAGGGAAAGAAAACTACTTCATGTTGATTATTGATGATTACTCCAGACTTACTTGGGTTGCCTTTCTCAAAGAAAAAACTGAAGCATTTGAGAAGTTTAAAATATTTAAGGCTTTAACTAAGACTCAAATAGGCAAGAGGTTAAAGGCAGTAAGATTAGACTGAGGAGGAGAGTTTATGTCAAGTGATTTCAAGGAATTTTGTGATAATCATGGGATCAAGAGAGAATACACAAACCCAAGAAATCCACAACAAAATGGAGTAGTTGAGAGGCAAAACAGAATAGTGCAGGAAATGGCCAGGTCAATGATGAATGAGAAGAACATTGGTCAAACCTACTAGATAGAAGCAATACACACAGCAGTCCACATTCTTAACAAATCCCACCTCAGACCACAAAGTGACAAGACACCTTATGAACTATGGTATGGGAGACCTGCCTCAATCAAACACTTCAAAGTCTTTGGGAGTAAATGTTACATAAATAATAATGATGAGAACCTTGGAAAATATGATGAAAGGGATCATGAAGGTATCTTCTTAGGATATGCTACAAACAGTAAAGGATACAGATGCTATAATAAGAGGCTGCAGAAAATGGTTGACTGTATTGACATAAAAGTTGATGAAGGAATCCCAGCAAGAGAGGGGTACAATAATGAGTCTTCTATAGAGGACACACCTAAAGCTGAAGATGAACATGTCCAAGAATCAAAAAATGAAGATTTTGAATCATATGAAGACATATATACTTAGACAGACTCAAATCAATAGGCAACTTTAAATTCCTCCTCCATAATCACTCAAAATAATCATCTTGCAAGTCAGATAATTGATGAAAAAGGAAAATGTGTACAAACCAGGAGAAAGATAATCAAAAATATCGAGCAATCACATATAGCTTTCATATCCATGCTGGAACCCAAGAATTTTAATGAAGCTAGCAAAGATGACCATTGGGTTAAATAAATGAATGATTAACTTTATTAGATTGAGAAAAACAATACATGGGAGATGGTTCATAGACCTGAAGGTAAAAATATCATTGGTTCCAAATTGATCTTGAAGAATAAGTTGAATGAGCAGAGACAAGTTGTCAGGAACAAAGAAAGATTGGTCTGTAAAGGCTATGTTCAAATAGAAAGACTGGATTTTGATGAAACTTTTTCACTCGTAGCAAGATTAGAAGCTATTAGAATATTTCTTGTGTTTGCTTGTCTTAAAAGGTTTAAAGTCTATCAAATGGACGTCAAGTCAACTTTTCTAAATGGAGATTTAAATGAAGAAGTCTATATGGAACAACCAGAGGGTTTCGAATTGTCTAATAACCGTGACTTAGTATGCAAGATTAAGAAAGATTTATATGGGTTAAAACAAGCCCCTTGTGCCTGGTATCATAGACTAGATACGTATCTCAAAGACAAAGGGTTCAAGAGAGGAATAGTAGACAACAATCTATATATCAAAACAAAGGGTAATGATTTGCTCATTGTGTTGGTCTATGTGGATGACATCATCTTCAGATGTAATAAAGATCAATTAGTACAATGTTTTGCTTTTGCCATGGAGTCTAAGTTTGAAATGTCTATGATAGGTGAACTATCATTTTTTCTTGGTCTGCAAATTGCACAAAGGTATGAAGGGATGTTCATTTCTCAAGAAAAATATCTAAGAGAAATGTTGAAAAGGTTTCAAATGGAAGATTCTAAACCTGTGGGTACACCTATGGTTACTGGATGAAAATTAAGAAAGGATGATGACTCACCTGATGTTGATCAAAGTTCATATAGGTCAATGATAGGTAGTCTGTTGTACATCACAACATCTCACCCAAACATAATACATGTTGTTGGAATGGTAGGAAGATATCAGTCTGCACCTAAACAGAGTCATTTGCAAGCTGTCAAAAGGATATTCATGTATTTGAAAGAAACAATGACTTATGGTATGTGGTATCCTAGAAATCAGAATTTTTAGTTAACTACCTATTCAAATGCAGATTGGGCAAACTATGTTTATGAGAGAAAAATCACCTATGGAGGAGCATTCTTCCTGGGTGACTCATTAGTAGCATGGCTTAGTAAAAAGAAAGGTTCCATTTCTTTATCAACTACAGAGGAAGAGTACATTGTTGCTGCTACCTATTGCACTCAGACATTATGGATGATTCAGACACTTGCAGACTTGGATGCAAAATATGTTGCACTGATCCCAATTCATTGTGATAACACTAGTGCCATCAATGTGTCTAAGAATCTTGTATTCCACTCCAAGACCAAGCATATTCCTATAAAATACCATTTTCTGAGAGAGAAGGTCACCAATCAAGTTGTTCAGGTCCATTGCATTACAACCACAGAACAAATTGTAGACATATTTACTAAACCCCTAGCCAAGACACCATTTGAATATCTCTAACAGAAGTTGGGTGTCATCCCGTCTCACACCTAAGAGAGTCCATCTTGTTAGGGGGAGATTTGTATTGATTGAATATCTGATATCTCCTAAAAATACTGCAACAACTCAGGGGGATCATGTTTTCTTTGACATTGATGTCAAAGGGGGAGAAAAGGAGTGGTCCAGACTGGATTCTACAGTTGGAGGTCCAAACAGATAAGAGCAGTCATTCAGGGTTTCCATTAATGCCAAAGGGGGATATTGTTGGCATGTTTTCAGGTAGGTTTTCTTGTCATTGATGGCAAGTTCAGAGTATGCAGCGATGGAAAAACAAGGACAACGTAAGATTAGGAGGGCAAGTGCAGAGGTGCACGCAGAGTGCAAGAGTGTGCTTGATCATTTGATGGTTTACAAGCAGGCAAGGAAGATCAAGGATAAATTGATCTGACTCCATTTCAAAGTTTCAGATACCAGGAGGTGAAGGTGTCAATAACTCTTACTACAGGAGTCCCAGAATCACGAAATGCGAAACACTGAAATCCTGAAAGAAGGAGGACCATCCATCTTCGGGCAGGACACGTGGTCACAGATCGACATTTTGCTAACCAAGAATTCAAGGGAAGGAAGTGCTCTGTCCTTCCAAATCGTGAAATGCGAAATGGCGAAATGATCTGAGCCGTTGGATCAAGAATTTATTGGGGACGGACACATGGAGAAAGATCAGAGCACCACAAAGACTCCATTTCAGAGTTTCACAGAATGGGAAATCAAAGATCAAAGGAACATTAACCTTTGAAGTAGCGAACCCCAAAATCCTGAAGGGTGAAATATTAGAGCATGTCAAAGAATCCATTTCGGAGTTCCAGATACCAGGAGTTGGAAGAGTCAAGAGTCGAGACTCTTCATCAAAGAAGTCCCGAAGTTGCGAAAAGTGAAACGCCGAAATCCCAAAATAGGCACACCAACAAAGAGCTTCGCAGACCGGGAAATAACTCCATTTTGGAGTCCAAGATACCGGGAGTTGAAGTGTCGAAACACTTCACCACAAAAGTGTCGAAATGTCGAATCACCGAAATGTGACACAATGAAATATCGAATCTTTGATCTAACTCCATTTCGAAACTTCGGATACTGGGAGTCAGAGGAGTTAAGCACCGAGACTCTTCACCACAGGAGCCCTGAAAGTGCAAAACGCGAATTGTTGAAATGCTGTTGATCTGACTTCATTTTGGAGTTTTGGATACCAGGACTTGGATTTGTCAAGAAATCTTCGCATCAAGGATGTTGAAAAGATGAATTTTGAAATCACAAAAGAGCTTTATGGATAAGCGCTCAGTTACTAATGGTGGTCACATCGTCGAAGAGCTGTAGAGAAAATATTGAAGCGGCAAGCTCCATTTCAGAGTGTTGGGGACCGTGACTTGGAGAGTCGAGATGCCTTGCAACAGGAATCGCCGAAATGTGGAAACACCTTTTGGTGTAGGCTATGGTCATATCCATTGGTCACAACGACGGAAGATGGAGAAAGGATTTAGTTCAACCAAGCTCCATTTCGGGGATCGCGACTTGAAGTGTCGAGACACTTGATCACACAAATGTTGAATTACTGAATGCCAAAATGTTGAAATGGTGAAATATCTATGTAGTCGGTGGTCACCACCGGTGGTCACGTAAGTGGAAGGAGCTAGCATATCTAGGCTCCATTTCATGGTTTTCTCTGTAACTACTAGAAACCACTGATGGTTTCTACCAGAGGACTCAAAGAGACTTGAGTGTGATTTCCAGATGAGTTGAAGAGTTTCAAGGAATCTGCCAGTGGGATGAAGATTGATCATAGAGGCGATTGACAGATGGAAGAGCGTTGAAGCCTATAACTGCAATAGAGAGGTTGAGCTCATCTGTAACAGAAAAGATGAAGAGTCTCGACTACTAGAGAGGCGAAGGAATCTCGAAATAACACCCAATGATGATGGACGCATGCATTAACTACCAGAGAAGCTGAAGAGTTGGCATGATGATGAGGTAGAGCACTTGAGATGGGGAGAGAATGCAAGATATTGGTGTATACTGCATGCACAAGGAGCACAGAGACCATAAGAATGAAGAACAAGGAAGAGATGGGGGTTGTTGCGGTTGAGTGTGATTGAGGTGTGAAGAAGGAGGTAGAGTGCAGTATAAAAAATGCACAGAAGGGGAATGGTTAATTGAAGGGACATGGTGCAAAGAGCATAAAAGGAAAACGAACATAAAGTGCAGGGAGTGTGCATAAGACATTGATCCAGACAGAGTAGCACAATGTAGCAGAACAGTGATGAGACCGGTAAGTTATTGAAGAACTTTATATCCCTGTAATAATTCTTAATAGCAAGGACTCATATTTCAGGGTGGTAGGGAGGTGCTAGGGAGGAATGTTGTCCTCAGAGGTTCAAGTGGGTGCTTGAACACAGGGAGTTGTAGCTTCCATCTAGTTGTAGCCAGAGAAACAAGGGTGGTAGGGTGGTGCAAGGGAGAACTGTTGTTCTCTGTTATACAAGTTGGTGCCTGTGTGACTGGAAGTTGGTGCTGGAACACTTAGAGAGTTGGTGCTTCCTTCTAGTGGGTGCTATAGAAACTAGGGATTTGGTGCTTCCTTCTAGTGGGTGCTAGAGAAACCAAGGAGTTGGTGCTTCCTTCTAGTAGGTGCTAGAGAAAACAGAGAGTTAGTGCTCTCAACAAGTTCTTGCTTGCAAAACAGAGGTTATAGCCTCATTATGAGTTGGTTCTCATATGTATGATAATGTAAAGAATGTAAAGATTACTTATCATATAAAGAAGAAGAGGTTTTTACCCTGTATGGGTTTCCTCGGGAAATATATGTCTCTTTGTATCTCATATGTGTGACTGATGTTGAATGTTCTATTGCTTACTTCCCTACATTATTGTGAATGCCATTAAATGTTCTATGAAGAGTTTAAAATAAGCATAATTGCTTAAGCACAGGTACAACTGATTCACCCCCCCCCCTCTCAGTTGTCCAACAATTGGTGCATGGTTGATGCACTTGTTTATGGTACATGTTGATTATAGGTTGTTTGGGCAGGTTATTTGTATAGGTTTAGTGCATGGTTGTTTCATTTGTTTATGGTATAGGTTGAGGTACATGTTGATGTATGGTACATCTTGGCACAGGTTATTGGTACAGGTTGTTACAAGTTGATTACAGGTTGATTGGTACAGGTTTACAACAGTATATCTCATAGTGATAGTGTGACAATGGCTCCATCATTCTATTTCTATGTTAGGATGGTTGGACAGGGCAAGGAAAGGTGGTTGTATCCACCTTCCGGTTGTAGCTGGAGAACATAGGGGGTTGTAGCCTCCTTCTAGATATAGCCAGATAATTGGGGAGTTGGAGCTTCCCTCAAGTTGTAGACTAAGAAACTAGGGGGTTGTAGCTTCATTCTGGTTGTATCCAGAGAATTGGGGAGTTGGAGCTTCCTTCAAGTTGTAACCTAAGAAAATAGGGGGTTGGAGCCTCCTTCCAGTTGCATCTAGAAAAAAAAGGAAGTTGGTGCTTCCAATGAATCTAATTCTTAAAGACATATAAGAAAAATAATTTTGTGGTTTTCTCCCGCTTTGGGTTTCCATGTAAAAACACTGGTGTACTATGTATGTGTATGATTGTTCATTTGTTCATTGTTTATTTACTCTAAAACTATTGGATGATAATGCTACATTGATATAACACTTGCATTTTTTGGTTTTAATTTTATTGTTCTATTACTGATTCACCCCCCTCTCAGTAATCCAACAAATTGATGTTGTCCTTAATGCTCTATTCATGTCCTTGGATGTATATCACACTGTAAGGATGTTGAGTGCATTCTCATCTTATCATGAGTGCCTGGCACCATATATCATATATCACATACCATCAAGGCATGTGTCTCATCTAACCATGTCAAATTTTGACCTAAGCCCTAACTCCTAATCCATTGACCCCTAAAGCCTAGTTAAGCCCTAATCCCTAAAACCTTAAGCCCTCAACCTTAGTTAATCACTAATCCCTTACCACAAAACCCCTCAATCCCCTAGCCCCTAAGCCATTGACCCTTAAATCCTAGTTAATCCCTAATTCATAAACCCTTAAGCCCTCAACCTTAGTTAATCACTAATCCCTTACCACAAAATTCGTAAATCCCTTAACCCCCAAGCCATCGACCCTTAAACACTTAAACACTAATCCCTAATCCCCTTAATCCATAAACCCCTATGCCCTAAGAACTTAAACATTAATCCCATAGCCCATAATCCCTAAGCCATTAACCATTAAACAACCTAACCCATAAGTGAAAAATCCCTTATCTCTTAACTCTTAATCTCTTAAACCCTAATCCCTAATTCTCTTAACCCTTAATCCATGTACCCCAAATCCCTAAATCCGATAATCCTCAAAGCCCCTATCCACTTAACCCTCAACACCTCAACTAATTAACTATTTAGGAACATCTGACACTAAACCCCATTCACTGCTCATCATGTGACATTGGTGATGTGTTGGAATACGTTAATCCATGACATTTGAAGAGAGTTTCAACAAGAATTCCATAGATGTGAATGAAAAATGATGACAATGATACTGCATGATGAACGTTGACGAAAACGTGGATGATCTCAAATATTATGTGGGGACATCAAGTATCCTTGAGTCTTGAAACCCTCACATAACATTAAGGAATGTGTATATTCCAACCGTGTCAAATTTCAATGCATGTAGTAACAGTTTGAAGAAATTTCAACGTTGGCCCCATTCATTGCTCACCATGTGACATTAGTGGATGACATTGTTTATTGGCATGTTGGAAGAGGTTCCATGAAATTTCAAGAGAGTTCTGACAAATCCCTAACTCCCCTAACCCATGATCCATTGACCCTTAAATCCTAGTTAATCCCTA
The DNA here is from genome assembly GCA_009831015.1 of Picea engelmannii. Taxonomy (NCBI): domain Eukaryota; kingdom Viridiplantae; phylum Streptophyta; class Pinopsida; order Pinales; family Pinaceae; genus Picea; species Picea engelmannii. Next base: position 265,709 of record ML780199.1, on the reverse strand, counting down.
ATCCCTAATCAACCCTTAAGTCGTCAACCTTAGTTAATCAATAATCCCTTAATAAAAAATCCCTAAATCCCCTCACCCCTAAGACGTTGACCCTTAAAAACTTCTCACTAATCCCTAATCCTTAATCCATAAACTCATATGCATTGATAACTTAAACATTAATTCCCTAGCCCATAATCCCTAATCCATTAACCATTAAACTACCTAACCCATAAGCACCAAATCCCTTAGCTCTTTACCCTTAATCCCTTAAACCCTAACCCCTAATCCATTAAACCTTAATCCTTGTACCCCAAATCTCTAAATCCTCAAAGCCCCTATCCACTCAACCCCAACACCTCAACTAATTAACTATTTAGGCTAATCTGAATACACATGACGCTACTTTTGGTGCAATTTATAGCGCTAACTGGGGTGCTAAATGGGGCGCAATTGCTGGTGCTAAATGGGGCACTATTTCTGGCACTAAATGGGGCACAATTTCTAACGCTAAATGGGGAGCAATTTCCAGCACTATTAGCACCTAAATTTTGTGTTTGGTGCAAAAAATGCCATGAATAGCTCCATCCCAATAAATAACGCAGACTTGTTCAAAAAATTGAAGAAAAATACACTAAAACCATCTTTGGAAGAAAAAAAGGGAGCAAATCAAAGGGATTTTTTGTAGTGTTTGAGTACCCCAAGAAGATGCATTTCCAACTCCTTGCATCAAGCTTGCTTCTTTGCTCCTTAGGAGTCAATCCATAGCACGTGGAACCAAAGACCTTGAAATGCCTCACCGAAGGAATGCGGCCATACCACATTTCATAAGGAGTAATTTTTTGAAGAGCATGAGATGGAAACTTGTTTTTCACATAAACTGCACATAGAATTGCATCATCCCAAAACATCAATTTTACATTCTTGAAAAACATCACGGAACAAACCATATTTAGGAGTGTCATGTTCATTCGTTCAACTACACCATTATGTTGGGGATTGTATGGAACCATGGTTTGATGTTTGTTCCCATGCCAGTGAATGTAGCTTTCAAATTCATTATATGTATATTATTTTCCATTATCAATGCGAAGAGAGCCAATACAAGACTAAGCTTCATTTTGAATCCATACATGAAATTTTTAAAAATTGCAAAATATTTTGATTTTTCTTTCAACAAGTACACCCAACACATCTTGGTGTAATCATTAATAAAAGTCATGATATATCTATTTCCATTTGCAGAAGGAACATCCATAGGGAAACACAAATCAAAATGAATTAGTTCAATTTTTCTACATGCTATGGAAGTAGAATCATGAAATGGTTGTATGTTATGCTTTCCAAGGATACAAGCATCACATTTCTTCAACTTCCTATGAATAGTAGGAAAACAAGAAACACCATTCGTTCTCAACAAACAATGACTATCATAATTAATATGGCCAAATCTAGCATGCCACAAAAGACTAGATGGAATTATACCTTCACCGTGATGAGAGAGATATGCAACATTTTGTGTATGGGAAGATGTCACTTTCAGCTTCAATAGTCTTCCATCTTCCATTCCAGACATGACAACCATGTTGTCAAAATCCTTCCTTATTTCAACTTTTCCACTGAACATATGAACAACGTGGCCTTGCTATTAGATGTGCACAAGGGACAACAAGTTCCTTTGTAGCTCAGGAAGATAGAGTACATTAGGTATAATAAAATATGGGAGGTCAGGCAACTTCAGCCTGATGGTGCCCATTCTCAAAGTTTTGAGACTTGATTTATCTGCAAAATACACTATGCCATCGAACTTTTCATTGAAGTCTTCAACGAAGTTCCTTCAGAATTTCATGTGGGAGGTTACACCCATGTCAAGAATCCATGCATCTCTCCAAGAAGCAAATGAAGTGTTAAACAAATCTCTAGCTACTCCTATATTGCAATGGGAAACAACGTAATGATCAAATGCTTTACCTTTAGCTAGTTCTGAAGTTTTGCCTATGTCTTCTTTCTGATTATGGTTATATTCTTTGATCTTCTCCCATGGAACTCTACAATCATTTGCTTCATGTGACCTATTCCTTCTAGAATGGGTACAATGAAGATCAAATCTCTAATGGAGATTATTCCAACCCCCCTACATCTAAGCTTCTTCTTTTCACGCCCTTTCATTTCTTACCAGAGTAGTTGAGATTTTTCTTGAGTTCATTGCCACTTCTAAAGGCCTTCAACTAACCTTTATGGTGTGCCAAAACGTTTACTTTGGTGTATTACTAGCTCTTCACTTTGGACAATTTTTTTAATCTCACCCTCAACAAATTATGTGCATGGAATCTTGTCAAGTTTTTTCATGTTGGATGCAGACAATTTATTTCTCTAGATCTCCAAATAACTTATGAGATTTTTCAATGTGTGCAGTTTTGTATTGTCTTCATTCATCCCTTCATCTTCCACATAGGAATATTCATTTTACAACCATCACAAGTGGTATCCGATGATATGCAGGTGGACGCATGTGCTACACACAATGAAAACAATTATTTTTTCATGTTTCTACTATGAATCGACCGAACATAGTAAAGGTGATGAGGTTTTGTTGTTTTTCTAGTGAACAATGAGAGCACAGACAAAGGAAGGTGCAAGGCCGAACCCACTTATCCTTCACATCTCTTGCCCCTAAAGCTAGAAACATAATGTTGATTAGGGTTTGAATGAGCAACAAATAGTAAGAATGTGATAGCCATGCGAGTGAGGAAGGAAAAAACCACACACACGAAAATTATGCTCTTGAGGTCCCTCTGAAGAAAATAATTTATTTTTTTTACAGGTCGAACCTTCTTCTCCAAGCGATTACCAGAGACATTTGAGGGTGTGAGCTCTTTTACTACAATCATTGGGTGATGGGGGCATGAGCTCTGTCAATGATGATTGCAAGTAGAGATGTTGTATTTCATAAATATACAGAAGAGGTTCAAAAAGAGGGTGATCATGATGTATGGAAACTCCCTAAAGGAAGCATTGAAAATGAAAAAGAAAAATAAGTTGAAGATCAACAAGTTGATGTTGAATATCAAAGTAGCATTGAAGCTATGAGAAGTCAAAGTACACCAATAAAGAGTGGATAAACACCAAGAAAGACTAGAGAAACTCCATGAAGTAATGAAACACTATGAAAATCAACAAGACAAGTTCAAACACCTAACAGGTACAAACATTATGCTTTGATGACTCAAGTTATGACTATAGAAGAACCTTTAAATTTTGAGAAAACAAAGGATCGCAAGGAGTGAATGAATGCTATGAAAGAAGAATATGATTCCACAATGAAAAATGATACTTGGGAACTAGCAAGATTGCTTGAAAATAAAGTTCTTATAGGTTCAAAATGGTTCTTCAAAACTAAGTTTAATGTTGATGCTAGTATAGAAAAATTTAAAGCTAGACTGGTTGCAAAAATCTATTCACAGAAACAAGGAATAGATTATGAAGACACATTTGCACCTGTAGAGAAAATGAATACCATTAGATTAATGATTGCATTAGCTACTAAGTACAATTGGAAATTGCATTAGTTGGATGTTAAGTCAACATTTTTGAATGGTGAATTAAAATAAGTGTATCTTTTTCAACCATAAGGTTTTGTAAAGGAGGGATAAGAACATATTGTATGCATGTTGAAGAAAGCACTATATGGTCTCAAACAAGCTCCCAGGGCATGGTAGGCGAAAATTGATACTTTCTTCTTTCAACAAGGTTTCATCAAAGGTAAGAGTGATCCTATTTACATCAAGAAAGATGAAAATGGAAATGTTGCTTTGATTTCCTTGCATGTTGATGATTTAATCATAACAGGAAGTGCTAAAAAATTGATTGATGAGAATAAAAGGAAGTTATTACATGAATTTGAAATGAAGGAGCTTGGTCAGATGAATTATTTTTTAGGCATTGAGGTCTAGAGGGATAATAATAAGAATTTCATCACTCAATGTAAATATACAAAGGAAATAATCTGGAGGTTCAATATGAGTGAATGTAATCCAATGTCTACTCCATTAGAATAAAATGTTAAGCTCTGCAATGATGATGATACAAAGGATGCAAATGGTACTTTGTATCTAAAGTGGGTGGGAAGTATAATCTATTTGAATACAACAAGACCTGATATTGCATATTCAGTCAACATACTTAGTCAATTCATTGATAAACCACATGACAACCATTGAAAAGTAGATAAGAGAGACATTTGATACTTAAAAGGGACTATAGATTTCGGTATTGAATATACTAATCATTTGAATTTTGAATTGATAAGTTATTTAGATTTTGATTGGGCAAGAGATCCAGATGACAGAAATTCCATTATTGTATATGCATTCAATATAGGATCTGGGATTGTGTCTTGGAGTAATAAGAAGCAATGCTATGTTGTTGGAAAACTGAGAGGGGGGGGGAGGGTCAATCAGTTGTTACTGCGCTTAAACAATTATGTCCATTTTAAAATCTTTACAGAACACTCAATGATGATCACAATAATGCAGGGAAGCAAGAAATAGAATATTCAACATCAATCACACACATGAAATATACAGAGACAGATATTTACTGAGGAAATCCATAGAGGGAGAAAACCTCTTCTTCTTGATATGATAAATAGTCTTTATTTTCTATACATTATCATTCTTATGAGCACCAACTCCTTTTTAGGCTACCACCTCTATTTTACAAGAAGAAACTTGTTGAGAGCACCAACTCTCTAGTTTCTCTAGAACCCACTAGAAGGAAGCACCAACTCCCTGAGTGTTCCAACACCAACTGGATGGAAGCACCAACTTCCAGTCACACAGGCACCAACATGTATAACAGAGAACAATAGTTCTCCCTTGCACCACCCTACCACTCTAGTTTTTCTGGCTACAACCAGATGGAAGATACAACTCCCTATGTTCAAGCACCCACTTGAAGCTTTGAGGAAAACATTCCTCCCTAGCACCTCCCTAACACCCTTATTATAAATCTTTGCTCACTGAAATTTATTATAGTGATACAATATTGATCAATGGATTACCAGTCTCATCATTGTTCTACTACACTGCTTTCCTCTGCGTACATCAATGTCTTCCTTCTTGCATCTTCTTGAGATTTTTGTTCTTCTACTCTGTCTCTACATGTGCACCTTGGATTTCTCTTCCTCTCTCAGATATGCATTTCAGCTCCTGCGCACAGATGCTCGGCTCACTTCTATGCACATCAATGACAAATGAAAATCACCTCCTATTTTATGTTCTGCGTCTTTTTGTCACACCAAGTCCTCTACCAAATCATCATCACAACTCTTCGTCTTCTCTGGCGATTCTACTGAGTCTGTTTTGCATCAGTGGTCGTTATGTTGAGACTATTCATCATCAGTTGTTGTTCTCCCGATATTCTTTGGCTTCTATGGCAGTTACAGTCTTCGACAATTTTCCATATGTCAATTGTCTCTATGATGAGTCTTCATTCCACTGGCAGTTACCTCGAGACTCTTCATCTCCTCTGGCGATCACCCTGCATATCCTCGAATTCTTTGGCAGATACAATCACTTTGTTCTGGTAGTTACTGAGAGAACCTACGTGCGCTCATCCCTTTGGCGCCTTTTCCCTCCCTGAGAAAACTTCACAGTGGGCACTAGATTTTATGGCTAAGCCCCTTCCTTTAATGTGACCACAAGTTGTGATCAGAAGCCTATCCAAAAGGTTCTTCATGAGCTCACACATCGGATATAAATTTGTGAGTTTCCTCGATTCTCCCAACTCGCCTAACTCTGAGGTGGTTCCTAGCAATGCTAGCTCCTTCCTCTATTTTATCTCTTCGTGACCATTGGCTGTGACCACATGCCTAAATTATGAGTGCTTTGTGATCTCGGTCTAGCGAGTGATAGCTCCTTCTTTCAATATGAGCTTGGGAGATGATCTCATGTGACCATGTGATTGCAGGCACATCCAAAGGTGGTTTAAAATAAATTGTGTTTCGCCCCACAATTTACCTCAAGCCTCCACATGTCCTTTCTCCGAAACCATGGTTTTGATTGCGGCCCGCCCTCAAATTATTAACCTTCATGCACCTTTAAGACACGCAATGCAATGGGACCATCAATCTCACTATATTGACAGTGCTCTTGAATCTGACGGTTCATATCTGTCCTGTTCGGACCCTATATAATAGGGAATCAGTGTTCTGAATAATATTTATTTATTTTAGGCATATTCTTTTCCTCATGACGCATGGTGAAGGCGACAAAAAGCACTCGACACTGTCCAAGCATAAGACGAGTACCTGAACGCGAGCTTCAAGGCGAATTTCGGTGCATTTTTAGCAAAATTGGGAATTGGTTTGAAAGGCAAAAATTGTTATTCTTGTGGGTAAATGCAAAGTTGGGTTTATTAGCCTAAATTGGGTTTTTATACACTGTGTTTGGCGAATTTAAAAAATTAAAAAAAAAATGGCCCCTCGGCCTTTGCCTTTATGCAGAGTTTTATGCAAAAAGTTTGACAATATTTTTAGCAAAAAGATTATATTGGCCTAGGGCCAACCCTCCTAATACTCAACACCGAGGATAACATGTCATGCAACAACAACAAACACACAAGCCAACGCCAGAGCCAGCACCAAACCCCAAGCCTCGGGCTCACTTCATCGATACAACATATGACTGTTGGTTAATATAATCACTCAAAGTTCAGTCTACCATGTGAATGTGGGATATCGCCAACAGAAAGTTGAAAAATATATAAAACACAACTTCTAAACCCTATGACAGGTATTGAACTAGATTAAAGGTGTTATTCGCAAGGATTTGACGTTGCCCGTAAAATAATTTAAGTAGCAGCTGGATTAGATCCCAAGAAATTCAACAGGCCTTTGAGTAGCCACCACTCCCAGGGAGCTCCCTTCATTCTGACGCAACTATTTTCATGTCTGACGTGCTGCCCAGGGAACTTGGTAGCTTTAATGTCAATTGCGACAGAAGGTTATGATATAGAAAGTACGGTAAAGAGCAGGGAAGAGGAAAGCTCGAATGGTTTCTAGTTCGAATCCAGGAGGCACTCAAGCACGACCCAGAGATCGTTGTGGAGTGGTCTATTAAAGAACAAATGAAACTTGAAGAATGCCTTGCTAAATATTTTGGTGAATCAAATATATCAAAATATGTCAAAATTGTAACCGTTCTACCTGATAAAATGGTATGAGATGTGGCAATAAACTGCAGGTGGATGTCAAAAAGAAATAGGAGGATGCTGGCATATTCTACTATTGGCACACCAGATTATATTGCCCCTGAAGTCTTGCTTAAGAAAAGATATGACATGGAATGCGACTAGTGGTCACTTGGAGCAATAAGGTATGAGATGCTTGTTGGCTACCCACCATTTTATTCAGAGGATCCATTGACAACTTACAAGAAGATTGTTCATTGGAGGCACTACTTGAAATTCCCTGAGGAGGCTAGGTTGTCACTGGAGGCTAAGGATCTTATTCATATATTATTATGTGATGTTGAACACAGGCTTGGTTCTAGAGGTGCTAATGAGATAAAGGCACATCCATGGTTTAAAATCATTGTATGGGATAATCTGTATGAAGTTGAGGAAGCATATAAACCAGCGGTCAATGGGGAACTTGACACACAAAACTTTGAAAAGTTTGATGAAGTTGAACCTCCATCTCAGACGAGAACATGATCAAGACCATGGCTGCAAGGGAACTTGATCGCAAATTGAGGTTGGAGTATGCACTAATGACTGGAGGAGATGTAGCCCCATTGGGTACTCAAGTTACAAAAATTCATCAACTTTTTTATTAGGCTTCAAAATCTAGAAAAGGGTTACTATTGTTTATTGATGAAGCAGATGCCTTTTTATGCGAACCCAACAACACCCATATGAGTGAAGCCCAGCGGAGTGCTCTTAATGCATTTTTGTATCGTACTGGGGACCAATCCAAAGACATAGTTCTTGCCCTTGCAACAAATCGGCTTGGTGATCTCGATTCATCTATTACTGATCGTATTGATGAGGTTCTTGAGTTTCCTTTTCCAGGAGAAGAGGAGCGTGTTAAATTGCTCAAATTGTACTTGAATAAATACATTGCACAAGCAGGTGATAATAGAACTGGTTTGGCCTCTTTGCTTAAAGGAAAACAAAAGAAAATAGAGATAAAAGTTTTATCAGAAGATGTAATCCATGAGGCTGCTGCTAAAACTGAAGGATATTGCATGCAAAGTTATTCAGAATGTTATAGAAATGTTCCAAATTTGAATACTGATAGTTCAGATTGTGAAATTCTGGAAGCAACTCATGGGCCAGAAGTCAAAACCAATTGGAAAGATGCTGAATTCGAATGTATGATTGTTGGACAGGCACCAAAAGAAAATGGTACTCAAATGATAACTCAAGCTTTGCAAACCAATACTATAAAATGTACTGGTTCTGCAATGAATTCTCCCATTTCTTCTATTCCAACAGTGCGTCCTATTGCACCTGTGGGAATGCCATCAACAAAGGTTGCCTACAGATCTTTATTGGCTGATGTGGTCTAGCCAGATGCTATTAAGGAGCTATGCAAGCTGTTGGTCATTGAATCTAGAGAGGCTGCTAAAACTTGTGCAGAGGAAAAATGTTTGCAAGACGAGGATGCAGATAAGAAAATACAGGAAGGGAATTATTTGGGAAAAAACGAACACTCTAAATAGGGAACACCTGGCAGTTAGAGAACAGGTGGCAGAGCAGTTAGACAGAGGTGGAAGAGATGTTCTATACTTCAGGAAATGGTTAGAGCACCGTCTCTCCAACTGCCAACACAGCATCAACAACCTTCAGTAAATTCGGGACAACCAAGCAACAGATGTCAAATTTAGTTTCCATTTGATTTGTTGTCTGGTTTATTATAGGAGACAGCCTACAAGTGTTAAAAGAATTAAATCATTGTAACAGTTATCTATTTTTAGAAAAGAGAGGTAGAGCCCGCATCTTTACAAGGCTGGGGGATTTTTTATTATATATACACATGTAAAAGACTAGAAGAAGGTTCGACTGGGTAGAATAGGAGAGGGTCGACCTGTGTGAGAGGTTTAGACCTAAATTTGTAGTTTTCTTTGCTGGAGCTGAGGGCTGTGTTTAGCCAGAGAATTTCTCTGTAATTTTTAATGATTGATCAGCTATGGGCATGTTTTCTTTTACAGGACTCCTGTGTGGTGATATTGGTGGTGTTTTTTCTCTGTTTAATGTTTTTCCTGTGATCATTATGCTTGTTTTCAGTTCTTATTTTCAGAAGTAAGTAAACAGAGCAGAATTTATCTGCAGATACTCTGCATCTGTCCTTTTAACAATCTTTATGTTATTCATCTAAAGAGATCAGTCAAGGAATTCTTAGCTACTCCTTTGCTTGGATTTTTCCTCCCTTATTTCTTCCTTAAATCAATACCATTAAAACTCAATTTGATCCAATATTGCCACTACCTTGCCCTGTGAAAGAAATTTGTCTAGATCTGAGAGTGAATCACATTGTTTAAAGCACAGATCCCATTTGCCCAATGGCCCTCCTTGCTATCCCAAAACGACCATTTAAAAACCCCAACCCCATATTTTCATTACTTTCATAGCTAGCCTAAAATCCATCCCTTACAAACCAAGTTAAATCCAAAAGAGAGATCTCTCTCTGAATCTTGGAGGGCTAGATCCAAGACTCGAAGTGGTTTGAGGTTACCTCTGTGATTGCCTCCGCAGCCTTAGGAAAATTAAAGAGTGCTAACATGTCCTTCAAGCCAACTGTTGAGATAGAATGGTGAACTTCGATCTTCATCATGCTAGATCAATGGTCCATGACCCACAGTGATTCGACGGTCTATATCTCTTCTCCGCACTTCGAGACTTCGTGACTCGTGATGTCAAAAGTTAGATCAATTCCTTTCTTTGAGGTGTGAACTCCCGAACTCCACTGTGTCAGATCAATGGTCCACAACCTTCAGTGATCTGATGACCCAGATCTCAAAGGAACTTCACATTTTGTGATGTTGAAGGTTATCTAGATCAAGGGTCCATGACCTTTTTCTAGCCAACGGTTGTGATCTCCTTTATGAACTCAGACTTTGCAACTTCACATTTCAGCTCTTGTCCGATCGACGACCCATGACAGTCTGTGATCCGATGGTCTAGATTTCATCAAGACTTCACATTTCATGATGTTGGAGGTTAGCTCACTTCCCTTCTTCTAATTCCCGATATCCAAAATACTCCATATCAGATCAATGGTCCACAACTCCCCACGATTAAAGGCTCAGATCAACTCATGAACTCGGACATCGCAAGTTCCTACAACTCTCACTTTTGACTTTTCCAGTTTGCAAGTCAGTGAAATGTTGATCTCTTGCCATGTGTCCTTCCCAGCACCAACGACTAGGATCGAATCCACTCTACTCCTTGCAAATATTCTGAAGTTCAATTCTTCAAACTCTCGGATCTGCTACCACCTATCATCCCTGACAATAGACGGTTCCAATGACTTCGAAACTTGTCTCATGCACTTTCCTTGGGATCCAACGGTTGTTGGTCCATGCACTCAGATCTAACAACTGAGATTTGTTCTCCTCTTCTCTGCGCGCTCATTCCTCCTGTCTGGACTCTGATCCAACGGTCCAAATTCTTCAGAGTGCTCGATCTGACAGCCACTATTGCTCCTCCTCCTGAGCTGACACTTCCTCCTGACTTGGAAGAATTTCTAAGTGTCAAAGGCCTCGACCTTTGATCCTTTTGTGAGTCCTGATGATTTTGGGTATTGTCTGTGTTTCTAAGAACGCTATCTCTCTTGAGATTTGGAAACGAAGTTAACCTCAGCCCTAGCACACACTTGTGCTCTGTGTGCACCTCTACGCTATTCCTCCATAGCTTGTAGACAACAATTCCCGATGCTATCATCGTTTCTTTCCTGTTTGCCATTATTTTTTCCAATATTCCATCCTCGTTGTTGTTCTTTCCATCAATGACAACCGCACTTTGCCTGTAAACATGCCAACAATATCCCCCTTTGGCATTGATGGAAACCCTGAAATACTGCATTATTCTACTTAGATCTCCAATTGTAGCATCTAGACCACACCTTTCCTCCCCCTTTGACATCTGTTGTTCCTGAGTTTATACTTTAAGGCTATAAAGTATACTATCAAGGCATCCAAAAGAATAATAAGAATTAATGGGTAAGAATCAAATGTGAAGGGTAAATCAGAGTTGGTTTCTCAACTATCTTTGTCTAGCTTCCCATTGTTCTTGGATGTTGATGTCTCTCTTGATAACTGCCCACGAGCATTCTAATTCGACCTGGGTATTTGTTGTTTGCAAGATTGTGTTAAATTAGTTCAGAGCAATGCTATTTTGATCTTGAAGGCCAAGTTCTACGTTAGGCTGTCTATTATTTGGGACAGTCATGAGGAATAAAATTTTATTAAAATAATTTTAAAGTTTATTGCTTTGGCTTTGTGGGATAAAATAGAAAAGGAATTTTGGAATTCAAAATAATAACATAATAACAGTAAAGGTTGTTTCTTGTACTTGAATAATTTGAGAAAATTGAAATAATAACAAAGTAACGTTGTTGAAAAATATGAGGCTTTAATCACAAAAGAATCTAATATCATAACAGAAGAAGAAGAGAAAAACAAGATTTCTAATGAAGTGTACCATATAACTATCCAAATGACCTACGGGTCTTGAAACTGTTGATAGCAATCACAGAGGAAAATCTGTAAATAATTAGATAATCGAATAAATTCAAGCTACAGTAGAATTTTTAATTAAACTATAGTTGATCATTCATTAGAAAGACATGGATTGAAAGATGTTAAAAAATATTAGAAATAGAGTGAAGGAACACATAGCTTCAAGGTGAAAAAATTTGGAATCTCTTTTGCATTATCTATATCATGGTAAATTGGAAAACTTCTAATACATTCGGCTCCCAAAAAACAAAAGCCTCTTCTCAGTCTTATCAAGTTGTATTTATACATGATCACCAAACCTTTTCCCATTGGTGATTAACTAACTTCCTAAGACTAACAGTTACATGAATGAGCAATGTCGAACCGTTTACATTTCTATTTTAATTACTTTATTATTCCAATGATAGAAATATTCAAAACAATATTTCATGACTACATTGATGAACCTCCTCCTTCTGTTTTAAAACAACGAATACATTTTCCCAGAAACTGCACTAAAACTCTGGGAGATTCTGGAATATCCTTTGCTTAAAATAAGAAAAACTTTCTCTGCAGTTCTAGCAGATGGTCTTCGATTATCTTTTTTGTTAACTTAATGGTTTGTAACTTTAAGTTTGGCATTACTATCCATTTGTCAATTTGAGTGACATTGATTACCTTTATTTGTGGAATCTCTACCTGAATTTCTTCCAGATCCTCTTTGAATCTTAACTGATGCTTGACAATGTTAATTTCTCCTAACAACCCTGGACAATCATTTTTTCCAATGTTGAATGAAGTTTTCTCTAAAAGGTCAAAAATTCCTTGATAGTCGTCATTAACTTCTCTGGTTGTTTTCTTGTTTTCTATGAGGTTTGCCTCCCATACTTTGATTATTATATCACCTTTAATCTTCTCTGAAACAGATAGCTTCTGAGTCTCTCTGACCTCCTCTTTTGTTGAAAAAGCCACTTCTTTTTGAAAAGTTGTCCTGGTTGCTTTTACTTCTCTTTCTGTTAGGAGAATACTCTCCAAGGATTTATTCATTTCCTGAAAGTAATTCTGAAAAAATTTCAGATTAAAAAACACTCCCTGTTGCTCTTTTTCTATCTTTGTATGTATTTCCAACACCTAGGCTTGGAAGATTTCAAGATCTACCACTTGATTTTGAATGGAATTAATCTTATTTTGTAACTGTTTATTTATTTCTTCTTGTTGAAGGACTTGAGCTTGATTGATCTGTATTTTTAGGTTTTCTTTCTCTAAGCTTGCTTTCAGTTTTTTAATCTCTTGAATGTCATTTAATCTAGCTAGTTTTAGACCCTTTTTGATCTCCCAACTGATATTTCTTGCAGTCTCCTTTAATTGACCCTGTAGCTGAGATATCATATAATCTTTTTGCTCTAACATAGTTGTCAAACTACCCACAGAATATAAATTTTTCGATGCTAAGGCTCCCATTGTGCCTGCTATTTCTGTAGCGAATTCTCCCTCTTTAAGTTTTTGTCCATCTATAATGATCTTGTGCTTTTTAATAATCATATATCCTCTTGGATGTATCTCTTGTTTTAGGATATCCTTTCTCTTTTTATTGAAAAAATAATCGGAGGAAGGAATCTCATCTCTAGAAATAGTCTCAAGATCGCTAATGTATAGAGCTCCCTCTTGGGGGTTCCCATAAGTGAACTGCAATGGAGTCAAAAAAGTAATGGGACTTCCAAGTTCTGTTGATGTTGTTCCTCCTAATTTTTTGGGACACTTCTCAGGGATTTTTTAGGGTGTTTCCAACTCCTTTCCTTTCCCTGCCTCTGATTTTTCTATTTGAGGAACTTTTGTTTCTTGTGAAGGCATTTCAATCTCCTTCATTTTTCCCTTTGTATTTTCTTTATCCTATACATCTGTCTCAAATCCTGGGGGAGGCCCTTCCTACATAGGGAATATTGGCCAGGATTTCTTTTGAGATGCCTTTAGCTCTATTCCAATACCATCTTTCACTATTTGAAGTGCTACCTCCCTCAATACTAGTCTGTCCGGGAGGAATTTTGGAAGTGTGTGAGGGGGAATTGAGCACCCATAAACCCTAATGTAAGAGAAGTTTTCATCAACAAACCAGTCGGCTATTGCTTTGATATTTTCTGAGACTGGCTCAGAAATGCGAGGGGGTTCACAACCATAAAACATTTTATGCATTGGAATTACTATGAAATGACAAATTTCATAAAAGGAATTCTTAGCATTTTCTTCCCATAGCACAGAGTGATACTCGTGAATGGGTTCGAGGCAGGTTATGTTCCAACTCCACTTCATCAGGGGAAAAGGAGTCACAAAGCAGATTGCATCCGTAATGTGCGCTAACATGTAAAAGGCCACTGGCTGACCTTTAGATTTTGCAACTCTATAATTTGAAAATTCTTGAGATAGGTTATTAGACAAAATCTTACTCCAGTTAAAAGTGTATCCTTCTGAAGCTTCTTCTAAAAAGGGCACCCATTCTGCAAGAAAATGGCGGGGATTCTTTTTCCCGAAAACTCTACATAGCATAATGGCTACATAGACCATGTACTCGTTCAAAGATGTTGTGGCATAAACCCCATGGGTATCGGCCCTAAATTTTGATGGACATCTCCACCATTCTCTGATTAAATCGAGATAAGTTCGGTCTGCCTTGGTACACTCCTTCCTTTAAAATTCAACTAAAAACTCAGCATTATAAATGTACTTAGTATTTGGTGAGAGTTTATACATTACTTGTATATGTTCTGGCCTGAATGAGCTGACAACGACCCCTTGATTATTTAAAATACTTCTTCTCGGGATATCAACATTTTCCAAGGCCCAATTGATCATGTCATTGTATGCCATAAGTCGAGGGCATGTTGCAATCTTATGAATCTCTGATTCTGCTATATCCCGAAAGTGATTCTCGAAATTCGTAGGAGAATTCCTGATTTCATCATCTAGAAATTCATATATTTGTCTTCAGGATTTAATTGAGTCGATGGCGTGTGGAGTAGTGTCAGATATGATATCTCCTTCTAGGTTACGCATCTCCTATGTATCTTCACTCTTATTCAGTGCTTTCTTAGGTGCCATAACTTTATGTTATATGGAAAACCTGTTACATAAAAGGAGTGTATAAGCTCGGCTGAATGCGTCTTACGCTTGATAGTATGAAACATAATATGTTGCGAAACACAGACCTCTAAACTCTCTTTTAATTCATTTAACGATGAAGGTACTAACACAGCTGACAATAATTCAATACATTGAATGCAGTAGATATTTACTAAGATACGCATTAGTGTCACATATCATTAGTTAACCTTTATTAAAGTGACCGCATTTTGGCGATTTTGAATTCAAAATTTCAGAAAAAATCATTCAATTGGAAACCGAAACGTGAACAAACCTAAAAAGTTTGAATGTCATTAATCATGCTTCCAAAATAGAATTAATTTGGACTAAACATAGATTAAGAGTTGAGATTTCGCGTTTTAGGATTTCGGGGATCATATTGACAAGAGGTATGTTATCGCTGAATCTTGATTTTTGAAATTGCGAAATCATGACAAGTTTAAATTAGGATTTAAATTCGTTTCAGTAAATTAATTTATCAGTATTAAACCCACTTCGCATTTTGGGATTTCGTGGATTGTGTTGACAAGAGGAATGTCATCGATGAACCCTGAATCCCAAAATCACAATATGATTAACTTAAGCTTTAAAATTCCGTATTAATGAATTAATTAATCAGGATTAAAAACTAATTCCCAAAACATGATTAATTCAGTTAAACATAGATTATGAGTCGGGACTTCGCATTTCGGGATTTTGGGGATCATATTGACAAGAGGTATGTTATGGTTGAAACCCGTATCCCAAAAAAGCGATACGATTAACTTACTCTTTAATAATTATTTACTTCAACTTTTCATGAAATCAAGGATCGGGATTCCGTGATTTGAAATGCATTAAAACATATGTTCTTAGTAAACCCCGAATCCCGAAAACCCCCTTTTCTTTTTTTTAATTAGTCTTAACTCCCTTAGGTTTTAAGCTTGTCATGATTAAAAAACAACTTTATAGAAAGTGTGTTGGTACTTTTATAACATTTTCAATTTTTTTTGCCTTTTATTATTATTAGAAAAAAATTTGTCGGGATTTCAATACTGGCCTTTTGGAAATGAAAGTGAGGGTTATGCTTTATGGAATGCCGAAACCTGAAAAAGGAGGGTTTTAGTCTTGGAAGTAAAAAAAATTTAAATATGTTTCAACAACATCAATGTCAAAGAAAACATGCTCCCCTTGAGTTGTTGTAGTAATTTTCGAGGTATCATATATTCAACCAACACAAACTCCCCCTGATCAGATATACTATTTAGCTTGATAACGGGGTCATGCCCAACTTCTGGTGTAGATACACAAACTGAGCTTTTGCAATTGGTTTAATGAAGATATTAGCAATTTGATCTTTGGATGGAATATAATGCAAAGAAACAACAATGTTGGTCACATGATCCCTCAAGAAGTGATACTTGATGGGTATATGCTTGGTCTTGGAGTGAAATATGGGATTCTTTGACGCACTAATTGCACTAGTATTATCACAATGAATTGGGATCAGTCCAGTATATTTTACCTCCAAGTCTGCAAGTGTCTGAATCATCCACAATACTTGGGTACAACAAGTGGCAGCTGCAATGTATTCAGCTTTTGTAGTTGATAAGGAAATGGAACCTTGATTCTTTCTCAACCATGCTACAAGGGAATCTCCTAAGAAGAATGCACCTCCACTCATGATTTTCCTTTCATCCATGTAGTTAGCCCAATTAGCATATGAATAGACTGATAATTGAAAATTCTAATTCCTAGGATACCATAGGCCATAGTTCATTGTTCCTTTCAAGTATCTGAATATTCTTTTGACAGCTAACAAATGACTTTGTTTAGGTGCAGCCCAATACCTTCATACCATTCCAACATCATGCATTATATCTGGACGAGATGTTGTGATGTACAATAGGCTGCCTATCATAGACCTATATGAACTCTAATCAACATCTAGTGAGTCATCATCCTTGATTAACTTGCATCTAGTGACCATAGGTGTGCTCATAGGTGTAGAATCTTCCATTTGAAACCTTTTGAACATTTCTCTTAGATATTTCTCCCGAGAAAGAAATATTCCTTCAAACCTCTGAGTAATCTACAGACCAAGAAAAAATGATAGTTCCCCTATCATAGACATTTCAAATTTAGACTACATGGCAGAAGAAAACCGTTGTACCAATGAAGCATTATTTCTTTCGAAGATGATGTCATCTACATAGACCAACACAATGAGAAAATCATTACCCTTTGTTTGATATATATATATATATATATATATATATATATATATATATATTGTTGTCAATTGTTCCTCTCTTGAACCCTTTGTCTTGAAGATACTTATCCAATCTGTAATACTAGGCACAAGGAGCTTGTTTCAACCCATATAAGGCTTTCTTCAGCTTGCAGACAAAGTCAGGGTTATCTAACAGTTGGAAACCCTCTAGTTGTTTCATATAGACTTCTTCTTTTAGATCTCCATTTAGAAAAGATGACTTGACACCCATTTGATATACTTTAAACTGTTTATGACAAGCATAGGCAAGAAACATTCTAATAGCTTCTAATCTTTCTATGGGCACAAATGTTTCATCAAAATCCAGTCCTTTTATTTGAGCATATCCTTTACAGACCAATCTAGACTTATTTCTTACAATATTTCCTTTCTCATTCATCTTTTTTTGTAGACCCATTTGGATCCTATTACTTTTTTATTTGTTGGCCTAGGAACAAGTTCCCAAGTGTCATTCTTTTCAATCTGGTCCAGTTCCTCATTCATTGATTTTAACCAATTTACTTATTTACTAGATTCATTAAATTTCTTAGGTTTCACCATGGATATGAAGGCTATATGTGATTGATCGGTGTCTTTGATTATCCTTCTCCTGGTTTGTACACCTTTTTCTTTCTCACCAATTATCTAACTTTCAGGATGATTCTTTTGAGAAATTCTGGAGGAAGGATTTGATGTTGATTGTTGTCCTGACTCTTCTTGTCTGGGTGTCTCTTCTCCATCTGATTCTTGGACCTGTTCATCTTTAGTTTCAGTCGTGTCCTCTATAGTAGACTCAATATTTCTCACCTCTCTTACTGTGACTCCTTCATCAACCTTTAAATCAATGCAATCAACTAATTTATGCAATCTTTTATTAAAGAATCTATATCCTTTACTATTGGTATCATATCCTAAAAAGATGCCTGCATCAGCCTGTCATCATACTTGCCAAGGTTTTCATTATTATTCCTTATGTAGCACTTACTCCCAAAGACTTCGAAGTGTTTGATTGAAGCAAGTCTTCCATACTGCTAGCACATATATTTGTAAGGGGGTGTTTTCCCTAAGGATTTGGCCCTTGGGTGGAGGAAATGCGAGAAAAGGGGTTTAAAGGCCCACCATATGCATTTTATCCAAACTCGGGGTGTATGAAGGAGGGGGACATATGGCAGCAGAACGGATTTTCACAGTTTCGCGACTTGGGAGATGCAGAGGTAAGAGTTGTTAGATCTCGCGATGTCTAAAATCGCGAAAATATCGCAGTTGTTGATCAGAGAGATCTTGACCGTTGGATCATCTTTTTGCGATTTTGTGAGTCGGGAAAGTAAGAGGGTAGAGTCTTGAAGACTCATGAAGTGCTAAGTCCCGAAATGATCTTGCTCGTCCATTCTAGAAGGACATGTAGTGCAGGATCAGCATGGAGGAAGTCATTTTGGGAGAGCTGAAGTGAGAAATGTCGATGGCCCAAGGTCCCAAAATGTCGATGTTCATTGGGGTCATTCGATGCAAAGGGAAACATGTTTCCCAATCCAAATACTCGCGATTTCGTGACTCAGAGATTTCATCATGGAACACCATGCAAACTCGCAAAACGTGAAATCCCGAAACACCTAGGAATTAGGTACACGGTTACAGCCCATGGTCATATGAAAAGCGGGTCTAGGAGGAAAGAACCCATCTGAATGTTGATCTGAGTACGAAAATTTCACAGTATCAGTAGTCGGGGTTTCTGTTGTTGAGTGATATGAGGACTCCCAAGACGTGAAATCCTGATGCACCCTTCGAAGTGTAGCGTTGGGTCATGTCCCATGGTCACGTGCAGGTAAAAGTGCAGGTTCCCCAGGTCTGTTGATCCATATTTTATGAGCAGAATGAAATGAAAATAGATTATTAACAGGTGCTTAACACAAAATAACAGAGATACAGTAAAACTGGTTTTCTATTCAATAATGAAATAAATTGAAACTATAAAATGCAGCGGAAACAAGCTTGTTGGAATGGTGGCGGCTTATCTCTGAGAAGAGATGTGATGGCAGCACGCATTCACAAGAAGAAGGTTACAACGAGGCTCTGAAGGCATTTTTACAATAAGAAAGAATGCCAAAAACCCTAGACATCCAAAAACCTAACCCTAGGAGCTGAAGCGCCAAAAGTCATGTGGGCCCCATTTGGGTAAGTTAGTACATCAACTTCCCATGGTCGTAACTTTTGCATACGATCTCCGTTTTACGCGTGTGATAGCCCATTGAAAAGGTATCGTTAAGGAGATTCATTTTGGGGGCTCAATCATGTATTTGGCTATCATTGAGGAGCTTGATCTCGAAAAACCTTCATTTAGGCCCTCAAAATGGCCCTAGAAGTTAAAACTGCTAAAAATAATAAATTCCCAAAATTGTCATAAAGTTGTTTTGAGCTAGTTGGAAAAGGTGGGTTCCCATCGATATCCATCTATATAATATGTGTCAAAGAGAGAAGATTCCCACGTTCGTTACAAAGTGAAACCTTCATGGTTTCAAAATCATCAGGTGAGCTTAGCAGTCCACCAGCAGTGCACAACATCCCCTGGGCATTTATCCTTGTTGCGTTCCCGAGAAGGAGCAGTAAATGAAAAAGGAGTGTTAGTTGAAGTTTCAAATTTCTCCATAAATGAAAATCATGGAGGGTCTGATTACAGAGATAGAATTGTCAGCTAGAGCCCCCCCTCGATGGACGATTTTTCTTGCAAAGGCCATGCTGAGTTAAGGTGGCATCTGACAAGGGAATAACTACACAGTCTGACTGAGAAGACACCGCACTATGGAAGTTCGAGCATGCCTCTACTGAGTGAATTTTTGAGTATATGTATGGAGTTCTATTATTTTGAAAAGGTTCTTTGGTTGAGCAGATCTCTCGATCTATAATTTTGTTCTGCCAAAGTTGTTCTCTGGTTATGTAATCGATTTGAGACTTTCATGTTAATAGAAGTCAACTTCCTTTCTCTTTCATTTTGTCTATAAAGTTGTTTAAAACACTCGAGCATGGATGATCTAGTTGAGGATCGTTATACTGTTGTAATGGAGGTTTGATTATAGCAGTATTGTGGTCAGTTTTATCCATTTCCTTGTGTATCTATTTCCTTCTAACATTGAATGGCTCAAGAATGGACAATCCATTCGAGCTGTTGTCATTGAAGGATGATGGAGGTTTGATCATTCTGCAGTCGTAATTCTGTCTCTTGTAGACATACTTCGGTGTCTGAATTTCAGCACAAGAATGCTCTTGAGCTTGAGTTTTCTTCTTGTAGCCATTGGAAGGCTTGATGCCCAAAGTAGTCTCCTTCACCCTTTCTCCTAATTCTTCCCTCTGCTCTTGCTTTAACTCAATTTATTGACTGAAGTTAATGTGGCCCTCACTTCCCTGTGCATTTCCTATCCAGTTTTGTGTTGAACATGTTATCTCCTAAAATAAACCAGTCAATTCATTAAGTTTTAGGAGTGATAGCATAGTCATGAATAAATTGCATTATTAAAGTTTTGCAGGCTCATTTTAATGAGTTCTAATTTGTAAATAAATTTCAAACATTCGATTTAGTTCTTTTTTCAAAAAACTCAAAATATAGGTTTCGGTGGCTAAGTGCCTTTTCAAAAGGGCTCACCCCAAAAGTATGTACACTCTTCCACGCGGGGGAGTGCAGAGGGGGGGTACCCCCTCTGCGGGGTCCGAGGGAGCTATCCCGCCGGCTGGGGGGTTTGGGGGTGAAGCCCTCAAAGGAAAAATTGTCTTGTAAATGTATATTGTAATTTCATTCTAAATATGGATCGTTCATTATAAGGTCCCAGATCTAATGGTAGAGATTATGTTAGTTTTTTTTTCCCTAGAAGAAAACCCTCTTTTATGAGGGAAATGTATTGTAGCTATGGTTGATGGTGAATATTCTATTATGAGATAGGAGACTGTGAGAGAAAAGAAGAGGAAGTTACAATGGGTTTGTTGTAGTTTGTATCCCTTCATATGATGGATAATAATAAAGGAAGGACCTGGCAATTTCTTTATTGGACGTAGCCCACACTGGGTGAACCACGTAAATCTGTGTCTCTATTGTCTTGTGTATCTTTTGTGTTTTGTTTCCATATTTGTTTTATTTATTTCTCCACGGTCCTATTTTTCTAACAATTACCTTTTCATATCCCTCAAATTCAGGGCTTGATTAGAACACATTCCTCATATTTCGCCTGTCTTCGCTGAGCCCAAACTTCCCCCATTTTGCGTTGAGTCTGTCTCCCCTAGTCTGAATTGTCTATTGTAGGTATTGGAGAATTCATTTCTAGATGAAGAGAGGAGGAGCTACACTTGGGAAAGAGCTCAATGATATTGGCTACCTATAGTCACACCCTGAAGTATGTCAGCTCTTCAAGGATGTGGGATGTTACAGGTACTGTGAGAAGCTTCAAGGCTCTGACCAGCAGGTTGCAGAGGAATTTGCCTTGTAATTTGATGGAAGGAAAGCTGAATTTGGGCAGGAAGAGTTCCAGGTTGATGAAGCCCTGATAGAAGTGGTTATAGAGATTCCAGGTATAGGTGAAAGATGGTTTAAAACCACCATTACCAAGAACATTGGATTCAGATCATATCTGAAGTCTGAGCATAAGTGCATCATCTGGAATGAAGATATC
This sequence comes from Picea engelmannii, assembly GCA_009831015.1. Taxonomy (NCBI): domain Eukaryota; kingdom Viridiplantae; phylum Streptophyta; class Pinopsida; order Pinales; family Pinaceae; genus Picea; species Picea engelmannii. The sequence goes on along the minus strand of ML780199.1, from coordinate 243,969 downwards.
CCTATGTATTATTTGGAGAAGAAGTGGAAGCATATGCTGAAGGCTATCTTGGTCTATATCATAGGTGAGGGAAGGTACTATAGGGTGTTGATTTACCATTTCAAACTAATGAATCACTTCACTGGAAGAAGCCCTTTGAATTTTCCCTTCTATATCCATAAAAGTTTAACAAAGATGGCTCACCAAGTCTAGGAAAAACCAAGCATGGTTCAGGGCAGGCTTTTTCATCATGGCCTCATTAAATTCATAGTCCTCGAGCAGCTACAAAGGAAGGGAAAGAACTAGGGAAATTTCCTTTTCTGGAATGAGTTTAAGACAGAGACACATCCTGATGACAAGGAGAAATCCTCTTCTAAGAAATATTCTACTCCTAGAAGTGGCAAGAGAAAGAGGAGAGCCATATCTCTAGTAGAAGTTGATTAGCCTTCCTCTTCTTCTAAGCCTAAGAAGGCTAAGAAGAAGTTATATTTTAGTAAGGCTACAGACGAAGAAACTTTCCCAGAGAATAAGAACATCCTCAATCTCCCCTACACAGACTCTGAGGATGATGAACAATAAGAGAAGATGACAGAGCATGAAGACTTTCCTTCACCAACACCTCCAAAATATCAAGAGTTACAGGTTGCTGATGTTAGAAAAACAGGACCGCGGAGCAATAAAATAAAACAAATGCAGAAACAAAAAAAAAACACAAAAGACACACAATACAAGAGAGACACAGATTTACGTGGTTCACCCAGTGTGGGCTACGTCCACCAGAGAAATTGCCAGGTCCTTCCTTTATTATT
>ML780199.1:207205-239011 GCA_009831015.1 Picea engelmannii | reverse complement strand
TCTGATGATGAAAATAAGTACAAATACAAGAAATATAATAAGAAGAAAAGTTTGGTTGCAAATAATGACAATTCCTCAGAAGACACCGATAGTGACTCTTCCTGTGAAGATAAGGAAAATGACTTCATGCTTATGGCCAAAGATGATTATGATAATAAAAGCATAGGCAGCGATGATAATGATGAAGAAGTTGTGGTTGATATGGAAGGAGAACTGATCAGTGCACTGGAAGAAATTGACAGACCCAAAATTAAGAACAGAAAGAAAAAACAATTGCTGATACAGTTAGAGAAAGACAGTAAACAACCTGATGAAGACTTTGCCCTGCTGAAAGTGAAATTAGAAGAGGCAAAAAAAATAGAAGACATACTAAAACAACAATTGTCAGAGAAGAAATCCAGTTGTGAAGCCTTAGAAGAAGAGATAGTAAAAACAAGAAACGAAATGGAGAAGTTTAAGGGATTGTGTTATCAAAATATGCCAAGTATTAAAGCCTCAGAAGGATTAACCTCCATTCTAAATCAGCAAAGAAATTCAAAATTGAAAGCTGGATTGGGATATGAAGAAGGATCAAGTAGTGATCATCCAAGTAATACAGAACCTATCAAGTTTGTCAAATCCTCAAATACTGACAATAGTCACTTTGTAGAAACAAAGAAGGAAAATCAGCCATCAAGAAGGAATGAAAGAAAAATCACCACAACCAAATTTGTAGATCAGAAAGATTATCAGCATGAAAGAAATCGACCTCCTCAAAGAAGACAGATTTTTTCAAGGTACAAATATTTTTTCTATGGTTATTGTTTTTTCTTCTCTAATTTTGGTCACAAAGCTATAAACTGCTCTTTAAGATTTAGATATGAATAATCAAGATATTCGATGAATAACTATCTTCCACAACAAAGCTTGAGACAACCAAGCAACAAATAATCATAGACTATAAATCATGTGATGACTGGGAGAAGGACACAGGTGAAACACAACAATAATTATAAGCATAACAATCGTTATGATCTATTATTCAGTGAACCAGAATGTTACAACTTCCATAATTATGGACATAAAGCTGCAAACTGTCACTTAAAGAATTACAAGTCAGATTTGATCCCCACTACTGAAAATGTTAAAGTTTGGAAGAATAAAGTAGATGACAAGTGTGGACTAGTGCTATCATCCCAAAGGAAAACGAATCCTTGGTATATTGACAGTGGATGCTCCAAACACATGACTGGAGACAAAAATAAGTTTCTAACTCTAAGTGATAGCAAATCAGGGAATGTAACTTTTGGAAATGATGCACTAGGAAAGATAAAAGGTAAAGGAATTGTAAGTTTGAGTAATGGCAAAAGGAAAGAACCAGATGTGATGTTTGTAGAAGGTTTGAAACATAATCTTCTTAGTGTCAGTCAAGTCTGTGACCAAGGGTGTGAAGTTGTTTTCACCTCTAAAGACTGTAGAATAAAATCTGTGGATTCAGGACAGCTAGTTGCAAAAGGTATAAGAACAGAAAACAATGTCTATGTATTAAAAGAAGAAAAAGAAGAATGTCACTTAAGCAAATATGATGAAATTTGGTTGTGTCAGAGGATACTTGGTCACCTAAATTTTGATCAAATAATCAAACTCATAAACAATGGGGCAATAAAAGATCTTCTGAAGATATTAAAGCCATATGACTCTGTTTGTAAACCCTGTCAGATAGGAAAGCTTACTCGCACTCAGTTCAAATATAAAAAACTTTCCTTCAACAAAAAAACCTCTCCAGTTAGTACATATGGATCTATGTGGACCATCAAGGAAAGAAGGTACAGGAAAAGAAAATTACTTTATGTTGATTATTGATGACTATTCTAGACTAACTTGGGTTGCCTTTTTGAAAGAAAAATCTGAAGCATTTGAAAAATTCAAAGTGTTTAAGGCGTTGACTGAGAATCAAACAGGAAAAAGATTAAAGGCAGTAAGGTATGATAGAGGAGGAGAGTTTAGTTCAAGGAACTTCAAAGAGTTATGTGATAAACATGGGATCAAAAGAGAGTACACAATTCCAAGGACTCCACATCAAAATGGAGTTGTTGAGAGGCAGAATAGGTCAATACAACAAATGGTAAGATCAATGATGAATGAAAGGAACATACCTCAAACATATTGGGTGGAATTAATTCATACAATTGTTCATATCCTTAACAAATCTCATCTCAGGCCACACAGTGACAAGACTCCTTATGAACTATGGTTTGGAAGACCTGCTTCAATCAAGCATTTTAAAGTCTTCGGGAGTAAATGTTATATCAAGAACAATGATGAAAATATTGGCAAATATGATGACAGGGATGATGAAGGTATCTTCTTGGGTTATGCTAAAAATAGTAAAGGGTACAGATGCTACAATAAGAGACTGCATAAACTAGTTGATTGTATAGACATAAAAGTTGATGAAGAAATCCTGGTCAAGAATGTAGGTAGTGTTGAACCAAGAATAGAATATATAGTTGAAGATGAAGATGAACATGTCCAAGGGTCAGAAAGAGAAGAATTTGAATCAGATGAAGACATGAATACTCCAACTAACACAAATCAACACAAAGAAGCAAAATCACCTCTCTGAATTGTTAAAAAGAATCATCCTGAAAATCAGATAATTGGATATATAAATAAAGGATCGCAGACAAGAAGGAACTTGATTAAAGACTCAGAACAATCTCATGTTGCTTTTTTTTCTATGACTGAACCTAAAATTTTTATGAAGCCAACAAACATGATGATTGGATTAGAGCTATGAATGAAGAACTAGATCATATTGAGAAGAACAATACTTGGGAGCCTGTCCCTATACCTAAAGATAAAAATATAATAGGTTTCAAATGGGTGTTCAAGAATAAAATGAATGAAAAAGGACAAGTTGTTAGAAATAAAGTCAGATTGGTCTGTAAGGATATGCATAAGTTGAAGGTCAGGACTTTGATGAAACTTTTGCACCAGTGGCAAGATTGGAAGCCATCAGAATGTTTCTTGCTTATTCATGTCATAAGAACTTTAAAGTTTATCAGATGGATGTTATGTCAGCATTTCTAAATGGAGATCTCAAAGAAGAAGTATATGTGGAGCAACCTGAAGGATTCTCATTGACAAATAATCCTAATCATGTTTGCAAGCTGAAGAAGGCCTTATATGGACTGAAACAAGCACCATGAGATTGGTATTATAGACTGGACAAATTTCTACAAGACAAAGGCTTCAAGAAAGGTATTGTTGACAACAATCTCTACATTAAGTCTGAAGGTGATAATTTACTAGTTGTTTTGGTTTATGTAGATGATATTATTTTTTGTTGTACTAATGAATCATCTGTCTAGTGGTTTGCTAACTCTATGTAAACAGAGTTTGAGATGTCCATGATAGGAGAACTATCATATTTTCTTGGCTTACAATTAAGATAGAGTTCTGCAGGAATATTTATCCCTCAAGAAAAATATTTGAAAGAGATGTTAAAGAAATTTCAGATGGAGGATTCCTCTCCATGTTAGTACACCTATGGTAGTTGGTTGCAAGCTGAGTAAAGATGATATCTCACCTAATGTTGATCAAAGGTCATATCGCTCTATGATAGGAAGTCTTTTGTACATCACAACATCACGACCCGATATAATGCAAGTTGTTGGAATGGTAGGTCGTTATCAGTCAGCACCTAAAAAAATTCATTTGGTAGTTGTCACAAGGATATTCAAATACTTGAGGGGAACAATGACTTATGGTCTGTGGTATCCCAGAAATCAGAATTTTCAGTTAACTGCAGATTGGGAAAACTGTGTTGATGAGAGAAAAAGCACCAGTGGAGGAGCATTCTTTCTGGGTGACTCATTAGTAGCATGGCTTAGTAAAAAGCAAGGATCCATTTCATTATCAACTACAGAGGAAGAATACATTGTTGTTGCTATTTGTTGCACACAAATTTTATGGATGATACAAACTCTTGCAGATTTGAAGGTAACTTACACTGATCCCATTCCAATTCACTGTGATAACACCAGTGCCATTAGTGTCTCCAAGAATCCTGTTCTTCATTCCAAGACTAAGCATATTCCAATAAAGTACCATTTTCTCAAAGAACAAGTTATAAACATAATTGTTCAACTGAATTATATACCTTCTATAGAATAGATTGCAGATATATTTACAAAACCACTAGTAGCAACCCCTTTTGGATATCTTCGTTAAAAGTTGGGGGTTATAATTTCTTTTTTCTAATTTGTTCACCTGGTCAGGGGGAATACTTATTGCATATCTGGTGTATTTCTAAGATGCTTCTAGTTGACAGGAGGAGTATGTACTACAACAACTCAGGGGGAGTGTGTTTTTTCTTTCACATTGATGTCAAAGGGGGAGAAAGTGTGGTAATTTATTTCAGAATGTGATTTCAAGGATTCTACAGGAAAGTTACAGTGGTTTCCATCAATGCCAAAGGGGGAGAATGTTGGCAAATATTTAACAAATCCAAAGGGGGAGAATGTTGGCAAATATTTAATAGACAACGCATGCTTGTATGCTTGTCATTGATGGCAAGTACAACAATGAAGATGGCATGAGTAAAAAAAGTATGTAATAGATGGGCATTATGAGAAAATGATGTAGAGAATATTCGAATAAGCTCAGAAGAGATAGTGCAGAGGATTGTTGGCAGATCATCGATGGAAAAATCAGAGTAAGTAGAACAAAGTAAGCTCAAGAGGAGAAGAAACATTTATGATCGTTGGATCCCATTTTAATTCCTGAAAGAAGGAGGACCGTCCGATCTAATTGTAGACAAGAAGAACGCGTAGAAGAGGAGGAAAGATCTCAGGCGTTAGATCTAAGCATAAGTTCCGACCATCATTGGATTAGGGAGAACCTGCATGTTCATTAAAGTGCAAGGAGAAGTGGGCTCACAAAATCCTGAAAGAAGGAGGACCATCCATCTTCAAGCAGGACACGTGGTGAAAGATCATCATGTTGCTGACTGGAAAGTCAAAGGAACGAGGTTCCCTAACCTCTTGAATTCGCGATATGTGAAATCGCAAAACTAGATCGAGGTTTGTTATGGACCGTTGATCCAGCTTCATCTCGGAGTCTCGCCTATCACGACTTGGAGTGATGAGAACGTCCATATAAGGAACAACGAGATGCGAGATCGTGAAAATAATAGGACCATCGGATCACTAAGAACGTGGACCGTTGATCTGAGCTCCATCTCGAAGCTTCACCTATCACGACTTGGAGAGGCAAGAAACATAACCACTGAAATTGCGATATGCAAAATGGTGATTTAATTGCAATCATCAGATCAAGGTGTGATATGGACTGTTGATCCGACTCCATTTTGGAGTTTCGTGAATCATGACTTGGAGAGGAAAGAAACATAACCACAAGAACATTAAAATCACGATATGATCTGAGTTGTTGAATCAAGATCAGATCTGAACCGTCTAATCATAGGACAAGTGGCAAGCAATTGGAATTTTGCTGACTTGGAGTCAACGGAGCATGGTGTGGAAACTCGCGAAATATGAGGTGTTTTTTTTTGGCATAGCTTATGGTCACCACTGATGGTCAAGAGAAGGGAAGGAGTCAGTTCAAATAAGCTCCATTTCAAAGTTTTGGGGATCGCGACTTGGAGAGTCGAGATGCCTCTTCTCCAGATTCACGAAATGTGAAATCGCGAAAGCGCTTTATGCATAAGTGCGTGGTCATAGCCATTGGGAACATCAATGGAAGATGGAGGAAGAAGCTAGAGGTGCTAAGCTTCACCACAAGGATCCCAAAATGCTGAATTATGAAATGGTGAAATAGGCACAAGATTCTTTATTCTTAATACAACGGTTCAAGTGAGTTTGAATATGATCAGAGGGATACTGTTCCATCTCATAGTTAATTGATCAGTTACAAATCTGTTAGCTAAACTGAGTCATGATTCTTGATCGGTTGGCATTTCAATTGCTTAGACAGTTTTCTTTTTCCTAAGAAGATGTGAAGTGTAAATACTGTGGGTGTGGTGCATAAAAGAAAAAGATACAGACTATGCGTGGTTGGTGTTTCTGAACAAAAAATGAATTAAAGTGTAAGAAAGGGAAAATCACAGGATGCACAGTGTGAGACTGAAAATATGCGCAGTGTAAGATAAAACTCAGATAAGAGTAACAGATGAGGAAAAGACTTGAAGCAGAGCAGAATGATAGAACAAGTTGAAGCAGAGCATAATTGGGACTTCGACAGCCTATCAAAGATGGAGCGCCATGCAATTTTGTGCATCTTGTAAGAGGCTAAGTGCAAGATATTGTAGAAGGTTCTATGCTTTTATCACAAGGAAGAAGGATCTAGTGAGCTGCACAGATCTTTTATCCTGTGCGAAGTAAGGATTGTTTAAGCTTTATGATGTAACTGCTTTGTGCTATAACAATCCTTACTTCGCACAAGATAGAAGATCTGTGCAGCTCGCTAGATCCTTCTTCCTTGCACTAAAAGGATAGATCCTTCTACAATATCCTGCACTTAGCCTCTTACAAGATGCACAAAATTGCATCACGCTCCATCTTTGATAGGTTGTCGAAGTCCCAAAATGGTCAAATCTGACTAAGTATTCCCCAAAACTTGGGCTTCTTCGATCTTGGTTTACAGAAAAGTGCACTGCCCAGCAACAGGTACACACAATGATGTAGTAATCCATCACTTTACTTTGCATTGTGTGTACCTGTTGCTGGGCAGTGCGCTTTTCTGTAAACCTCTTCATTCTTTCGACTGGGGTCAAGGCCTTCATTTGTGCTTGTAGTGTCTCTACATTTTGCATTGCTTCTTGAAGCTATACCTCTAATGCGTGCAACTCTAGATTCTTTGTGAGGTTTTCAAGAGTTTGGGCGCTTCTAGTGCACAACTGTTTGTATTCCAAGGAAAAGGTTTTTAATCGTTCGACCGTGTTACGAGCAATTGCCTCTCTCATATCTCTTATTTCTTGAGGAGTCTCGGGCATGGTACGAAGTTCCAGGTCTGCGATGCACTGCTGAAGTTGTTGGATGACTTCTTCAAGTTGTGCCACCTGTTGTGGAACACGTTCTTGAATATTTATTTCTATGACCATCACAGAGCGAAGTGCTCTGTGAACCTTTTCCTGTACTTCAAGTTGCTCTGCTAGAAACTATTCTTTTTCCTCATCCCACTTTGTTGTCAGGGTAAGCTTTTCCTGATCTTCCTTACTTTGTTGTTCTAGAAGTTCATTTTGTACTTGCGTTAAAGCCTGGGTGGATTGCACTGTGTCTTCTTGAGCTCGTTGAAGGCGAGCTTCGACTTTATTAGCAATCTGATGTAATTGGGTGGGCTCATCATATGTTCTTGTTGTTGCAACTACCAAGGGCATAGTAGAAGCTACTTGGCTGGACTAGAGTACCTACTGCATTCCTTGAAGTTCGCCCTTGATTTGGCTGAATAGCTCCTCCTACTTCGCTTCTTGTCTTTCTGCGATCTCTTGTGAAGCGTCATTTAGTGTAACGGTTAAGAAGTCGAAGTCGTCTAGTGTGAGGGTAGTCTTAAATGTAGTTCAGGTAGCCTTATCTTTTTTTCGGGACAAGGGCTTTGGTGGGGTAGTCTTCCTTTTCTTGGAGGGATCCTCCTCTTCTCTAGGCGGAGTAACCTCGCCTTTATTTTTCTCGACTTCTGTTCTGCCTAGTTATTCACCATCACCTCCTTGCGCAGGTGATATCGAAGTGTTCTTCATAGATGTGCTATGGATATCTTGAACTTCAACATCCTTCTTAGTCTTAATCGATCCAAGTGTATTCAGCATAGCTTCAGATTTTTCCTCGTCAGACATTTTTGCACGGTCTGCTGAAACAAGGAGGTCCATCGACCATTCTTTGGTAATCTGTTCCAAGTCTTCTTCTGTCAACTTATAATAAGACTGAAGCTATTCTTGGTGTTCATCAGCACATGGAGTTAGGTATATAAAGTGGCGATCCACGCTGAACTTCATCAAGGGTCTAAACCTATGAAGTGTGTTTGGGGTGATGCGCGGTGTAGACTAGATTGCATTCTTCAATTGGTTGTAATAGTCATGGAATATGGCATTGGACTACCACTGTTTGTTCATGTCATTGGAGTACCATAGCATACAAAAATTCACAGCCAGTGGTTCTAAGGGTTCGATCTCTAGGAAAGTGGAAACCTCCTGTAGCTCCCAAGTGATGAAGTTGATTAGTATGAGTAACCAACTGAAGTGGAACTCATTCCCTTGGTCTTGTACTTCTTTGCAATCAAGCTCTAGCTAGTTTACAAGATATTGTGCCCAGTTCATATGTAGTCCCTCGGTGCACTTCCCTGCGAGGTCAACTACGAATCCAGTCACTTGTGTTGTTCTATTATTCTGAACTAAATTTCCCGCAATCAACTAATAGGAAAGGCGCACTGTGCCATTTTCGATAGAGGCTACCTTGTAGCCTCGTGTGCCCTTCACAACATCGCCATAAGTCTCTTTAATATTCTGTGCGAGAACGTGGTCCGATGTCTTTCCTGGGTAAAACTCATGTGGTTCAGGACCTTGCATACTAAGTCCTGTGATCCAATTGATCAAGGTAGGATCCACAGTGACGCAATGGTCTAGCCATAAGTATCCTCCATGGTAGCAGGATAGCAACAACTTGACACATGCGTTGACTTCCTGGTGTCTACCGAAGTGTGGGATCTTCATTATATTAAGGAGTGTGGACTGTGCAATGTTTTGGGTCCATGATTATGGGAAAATCTTAGAGTTCTTTCCTTTGGTCCTGGTTAAGTACTTATGTGGAGCTAACATGCTGTAAGCTTTATGATCTCTAAGGTTAAAATCACTAAATTTCAGTGTTGCAAGCTTATCCTGGTCAGCATGGACTGTGCACACTCCTTTCGTGAGGTACGCGATGATCAAAGCGTACTCGAACTTGTGGGGTACGTTGTCACGATTGATGGCACCGCTTAGAGTGGGTAAGTACATCAGCAGAATGTGTGGGATAAGCCTGGCATTTGCGATGTCATCCTTGTGCTTAGTTCTTCATTCTACACTGGCTCGAGATGTCCCTACTCGAGCAGTCGATGGGGAGGCCTATACTTCTGTTGTGGATGAATATTGAATACCAGTGGATGTTCTTCTTTCTGACATGACTCTCTCAGTCATTAAGTCAATCAAAACTTCTTCAACTACTTTCTCAGCAGCGTTGAGCTCGTCTGGCATATGATTTCGGAAAATATAATCGGGGTCACGATGATCTCAGATACTGCACTAGGATGAACAATCTCCTTGCAATGATCACGGTATATAGTCACTAGTTCTACGGGCTTCAAATTCTCAATTTGGAAAAAGTGTTCTTCGGGCAGGGCGTGATGGGTCAAATAAGAAATTCGGCAACAACCTTCTTGCAACGGGTATGGAGCATCCATTAATTTCGTTCTATCCATTCTGATGTTGGCCAACGTTCTAGTAGTGACCCATAAATGTTTTCTGACCCGTTCGGAGTGGCAGTCGAATGGACATATTGGCCTCCAACAGCTATATTGCTTCAACATGGCGAAGTGCCATAGGTTGTTGTCCTGATATTCCAGTAAAGCTCAAATTCTATAATTTTTCTTTCTGCGATGCTCCATCTGGAATCTTCTGTAGTTTTTCAATCTTCACCCTCTTCTTACTTAACTTTCTAGTCTTCTTCCCAGTGAGCTTCATCTCAGTGGTTCTTTTCCCATTCTGATTCCTATCTTCCTTAGATATAGTCACTTCGCATTGTTGAGGTTCTTTCTTAGGGTTCATGGATAACATCTCTTCTTTATCTGTGATAGAGACTTTAGTCTTCTGTGAGTCCTCTGGTGTTCTAGTAACTTTGACATCTGTGTTCCTAGTGTGATATAACTTTTAGCTGTCCTCCTTTTCTTCAATCAACTGTGTGATCCTTCTAGTCATGAAGTCTTTTAGCTATTTTCTATGTTGTTCTAAGACGTTTTCTTCTTTCTTCTTTCTGGCTTGATCTCTTTCAATCCAAGGATTTCCAAGTAACATAGTAAACAGGGCATTGCCCTCAATAAACTTGATGATCTCAAAATCTTCGTCTATCGAAGTTCCATTAGCATTCATAGATAGCTGAGTGAGCCTTCCACATAGGTTTACCAGTTTTCCTCTGAATAACCCTATTCCACTTAGGGATGGAGTCATACCAGGTCTCCCTATAGCTTCCCAAGTTCTTTATGTCATGACATTCACCTATGTTTCCTCATCTAAAACACAGTGAATGTCGAAGTCTCCTATCCTTACTTCGATGCATTCTTTTTCTTTAAAGATCTCTGATAACTTGACACGTCAGTGATCATTCAAGTTGTCTTTCATCTACAGTAACATCTTTTCTGACTCTTTTTGGGGTTCTTCTATTTCAGGATCTGTCTTAGGGTTTTCTTCTTTCAGATTCATTCTTTCAAGCTTAGAAATCATTCTAGGGAAATCTAATACTTCATGGTCCAAAGCCTTACAACAGAGACAACTCCTTCTTCCACTAGGGCACTCCTTAGCTAGATGTCCTGGTCTTCTACAACTGTAACATAGGGTCAATCCTCTCTTTCTTTTAAATGATCCCCAACTTCTTCTGTACTGCACACTAGGATCATGATAGCTAGTGTTACACATTATTTTCATCATCCCTATGACCATTAATGATGTAAACCTATATGTTTCCTTCAGAGGGCTCAGTGGCCTAAATTCCTGAAGAGAGAAGAACTTTTCCTGAGAAAAGAAGTTGCATTTTCCCTTGTAAAAACCTTGTAAAAAAGGAAGTTCGTAGGTTTCTATATAGGCAGGGTGCGATAATGCCTGATTCTCACAGGTTGCACCATAGCTGGGTTGCAAGAGGTTCGCAGGTTTCTCTATAGGCAGGGTGCGAGAATGCCTACATGTGGGTAAAACAAGCATTTTCTCAAATCTTCTAGAAGGAGAAACTTCCATGGTGAGGTGGCATCCAAATGGTTTGGATCTTACTCACTTTCATGATTTAGTGGGATCATCCTAACCTCCTCACCTTAACCTCTTCAACTTATAAAAGGAGAGGATTTCTCATGGAGAAAGTTAGCTTTGGTTAGATTTGGAGCTTTTGGGATTAGCTTGGATTGGATAGAGATTTGGAGATTTTTAGCTTGGCTAGATGAGCCACTTTGTCAAGATAGATTGTGAATATCATCAGATCTATGCTCTCAGAATTCTTGGAGTGAAAGTGTGTGGGGAACGCAGGACACTTGTAAGGGACCTTACGACATCAAGGTCATGGTTGTAATCTCTCTTTCACATTTAATATGATACAGTAATATGATTCTTTCCTATAAATCTTGTTGTGTTTTATTGTATGATTCCTTGATCACATACATAGGTTTATATTGATTTTATGCTATTGCTATCACTTTGGTTGGTTGCGTTCTTTTGTAGGATCATCATTGTATGAGTGTTGGAACGGAGCTAGGATGGTGATGGTGGGAGGATGCGACATTTAAATGGTATGCTACCTATCCCTCTTTAGTTAGTAAATTCAATATCTAAAAATTAAGGAAAGCGTCATGTTCTGGTGTGTTTTGTTCTAGATCTAGGTGGATCTAGGGAGATCGGTTAGTGTCTGCACCTACCGATTAGTCCGATAACAAAATTGGCGACTCCACTGGGGAACGGATTGTTTCCTAGTTAGTCTAGTTTCCCTTGCTTTGATTGCTTGTTTTCTGGTCTTTGAGTCTGTGGGAGATCCATCCAGACTCTCTGGATATGAAAGTTCACTCAAATTTAGTCCTTTTTCAAATTTTTGCTTGTTTACAGGCATTCTCGCACTTTACCCTTTAGTGGCCTGCGAGAAACACCTGAGTTCGCACCCTGGTGTTAAGTCCAATGCAAACCCCTCGCAGACAACCTTTGTTCGGCCTACGAGAATCTTTGATTCTCGCACTGTAATACACTGCCAGCCTCTGAACTTGTTTGTAAAAAATTTTGGATTGGGTCTCGTCATTTTTTGATGCCCAGTTTTGCTTTGAACAACTGGATTAAACTTTTGGAGCCTATATTGATATGTTTACAGTCTTCTTGACATTCTTTGAGTTTCTTTTATCCATATTTGCTTTGTTTGGTTTTGAAGGATTAGTCTCTTGCTTTGAGTGTCTTTCAATTACAAGGTGTGTGTTTTCTTTAGAATTGTTTAGGGAAAGATTAGATTTCTTCTGAATAGTTAGCTTTAAAAGAAAACTTTTAGTTTGGGTTTCTTTGTTTTAAGAAAGTTCATTATTGCTTTTAGTGAAATTTTTGAAACAAATATTTAATTTTTTGCTTTATATTAGATTGGGGGCATCCTTGCATTTGAAGTAGCGAAATTGCATGATTCTTGGCATTTTTTTATCTTAAATTATGAAAAAATTTCCCCCTCATGGCCAGGGGGGGGGGGCACATGAATCGTGCATTGGTGTACAATACCTTTTTCTCATTTCTTGAGAATATTGATATTGATGAGTTTTAATATTTTGGGACATTGTGTATATGGTAATGATAAATGTTTTCTCCTTCTCGTAGCATAGCTTTCATCGAAATGAAAAGATTGCATCTTCATCTCTTTGCATAACTTTCGAGTCATTCAAAACACCATATTATCCATGCCATCTTCCTTTTGAGTAACAACAACCTTAAAAATAAAGCGCTTATAAAAATTTATTAGACATTTTTATCTTCTCTGGTAGAAAACCTACATTAGATTAGTCGTAGGGCTTTGGAATAGGTGTGAAAGATAAATTTCCAAAGCTGCAAACAAACATAGTATCTTGTGATAGGGAGAGTTAAATCCACTTATTACATTTTCCCTGGGAAGCCCTTCTAACACAAGGGTTAATCACGAGGTTGCATTGAGACTGGCAGAGTTACTCACCCTGCTTTGTTGGTCTTGGTGTAGAGGTTGCGCGTATTATGGGGATCGCTTGAGAGGTATACCCACATTGATGAGTGGAAGCCTTTCAAGTTGATTTCGGGCTAGATACCCTACCTTTGCGCATGGATCGGACTGTCAATTGTTTCCCCAGGAAACACTGTAGTAATCGGTAACCTTAGTGGCCTATATTTCTAGGTTCTTTACATGAGGTGATTGTGGAGGGGCAAGTCTTCACGGTACCTGGAATCGACGTTGGCCAAACTCACTCAGGCTCCTTGGAGGGTATACCCATGATTATGTGTGGGAGCTTGCACCAGGGTGTAAGTCTGTTAAGCAGATCGTCAACGTAACTTTTCCACCCACTCTATCTCAGCCCCTTCTTACATTGTTCCCGCGACGTTGGATTTCATCACCAACTGGTGCGTTCATTGCAAGAAGGTTTTGTTTGCTTGCTTGCTTACTAGATTTTTAGCGTGTGTTGTTTTTTTTCCTTAGAGGACTCTAGATTGGTTATTTATTTAATGGAGTCAATTCCCAGAATGAACAATGAAGGAACCCCTGCTCCAGGGGAACCTTTTGTTTTTCCTTCTTATGGAAGCATTGGTCCTCCTCACATCGCTACTTTGAGCCCTCCAGGTCTCACAATTGGATTACCGGTATGGTTGTTTTCCACTCAGGTAATCCCGAATGTAGTAAGTTCTTCAGTCATAAGCACTTCCCCCCAAAAGAATCAACCTCATGTTGATCCTTCACCATCTTCACCAGTAAGGTCTTCTTCGCCTTCTTCACTTGCAAGGTCACCTTCTGTTTCATCTTCTTCATAGAGTAAAAGTTCTGAAGCTAGTAACCCGGTGAATAAGAAGAAGAAGAAAATAAAGAAGAAGAAGAAGAAAATTAAGCAAGGTTCCAAACTTCCGACCACTTTCAAACATGTTGGAAAACAACCAGTTACTGTTACTCGTGCTAGAAGTGTTGATGATGTCAAGATCACCCAAACAACCCGTAAGCCCAAGTACCCTTGTAGGCTTTGTAAGGGTAGCCATCTTCTTAAGGAATGCCCTAGTCTATCCAAGGTTATAGAAGCATGGTCTACACATCCTCTCCAATGCATGTCATCAGCCTCTGAACAACATACTGATGACCTCCCATCAACTAGTCATGATACGGTTGGGAAGAAGAAAAGTAGAGTCAAGTTCCCGTTATGTTATGCAAAGGGAGTCATCTAACTCATCTTTGCCCTCATATGGACAAAGCCTTGAAATTACTGGAAGGCATGACTGTTTCACGGCCTCAACTTCCAGCTTCTTATCGAAAGCTTTCTCTCAAACCACCTGTAGTTGATGGAATGATCACTCCGGTCCCTTCACCGATCAATCCAGTTGATCATGTCGTCAATCTGGTCACATCCTTAGTTGAACCAATTGACAAAGTGGTTGATCCAATACCTTCCTCGGTCAATCCCACTCTCCCCTCAGAGAGTGAAACTAGAACAGTCGATCTGATCCCATCCTCGGTCAATCCCACTCTCCCATTAGAGAGTGTCACCCAAGTGGTTGATCCATTTCCATCTGTCGACCCCATTCTCTCCTTGGAGAATGAAAATCAAGTGGTCAATATGATCTCTCCATCGGTCGATCCTACTCTCCCACTAGAGAGTAAACCCGATATTGCCCATGTTTTTCTCATTGATACAGAATCTCCCGTGCCGAGGGGTATTCCTCCTTCTCCTGTAGGACCCCCTCCAAGTATTGAGGCCATCCGTTTTGATTGAGGTGTGCTAACTGGACCTCATCTTCCCTCTCACATTCCTTTCCAGATTACAGTACAGGTTTGTGGTCGATATGTTCCTCAGACACTGATAGATGAAGGTTCATCTATTAGTATTTTGTCCTCTATTTCTTGGCAAGCTTTGGGTTGTCCTCCACTTGCATTGGTTACACAGACTCTGTTAGCTTTTAACAGAAGAACTAGTTAACCTTTAGGGACCCTTCCTCAGTTTCCTGTAACTTTGGGAGGGAAAACTGTCTTCATTGATGTCATGGTAGTCCAAGACCCCTTGGATTTTTCTTTACTCCTTGGGTGAGATTATGTCTATGCCATGAAATCTATTATGTCTACCCTTTTTCGTGTGATATCTTTCCCTCATGATGGATGAGTTGTGACTGTTGATCAACTTTCATTCATTGACCCGGACTAGATTTCCTCCCTAAATGGTTCTTACATGCAGACGGTATTGCCCCCACCACAGGTCAATTATGTGGCGTTGTCACCCATGGTTTCAACTTCTGATGACTTAGATCCAGTAGTTGACATGGTGGTCTCTTCGATAGGGTTAATAGAGCCTGATCTCTTTACTCCTGTCACAACCCTCGACATGTTGTCCTTCCAGAGTGTGTTTCTTCCTTCTAGTGAAGACCTCTTGGAATCCATGATCGAGTTTTGTCCCTTGACATGGTGTCATTCCAGAGCATTGTCCTCTTGGAATCCATGATCAAGAAGAGAGACTCTAAGGATAGTTTTTGTGTCTCTAAGGAAACCTCGTTAAAAAATGAAACAGAGGTCTATGAGCACGATTTTCTGATTTCAAGCTCATTAAAAAATGAAACCAGACTTGAGCATAGTTTTTTAATTTCAATCTCGTTAAAAAATGAAACCACTTACGAGGATAGTTTTTGCGTCTCTGAGGCAAACTCATTAAAAAAATGAAACAGAGGTTACGAGCATAGTTCTTGTTTCTATGTCAAGCTCGTTAAAAAATGAAATAGTTTTTCCCCCTCTCTATTTGAGTCAAGTCCTTCGTCTAGTATTTGAAGCTTCATTTCATTCTCCTTTGCAGTTGGATGAAACGAAGCTTGGGAGGCATTTGCCTTAGCCTCTAGACTTCATGTTGAAGTTGAGCCACTAGCTTCTTAAGCTGGGGGCTAAGTACCAACCATCCCTATGTTATGTGTTGGGAAGTCACAAGCATAGTTTTCTATGGTTCAAGCTTCTGTAAAAATGAAACCACTTACCTCAAGCATAGTTTCCTCTGGTTCAAGCTTCTGTAAAAATAAAACCAGGTCCAAGCATAGTTCTTTTTTCGTTTAAAGCTTGCGTAAAAATGAAAACAATCCCGAACCTAGTCTTTGTTCTTTCTCATGCTTGTAAATACATGAGAATAAGTTACTGAGCTTAGTATTTGTTCTTTCTCATGCTCGTAAATCAATGAGAATGTAACCGAGTATACTTTTATCACTTTTTCAGACTCGTAAAGGTTATATGAAAAAGGAACCCCCTGGAGTTCCCTTTAAGCTCTTTTCAGACTCTCTAAACATGAAAAGGTTGCCGAGCGATCTTGTTCTTTCACGCTTGTTAAAGGATTTGAAGAAAACGTCTGTTGAGCAATAGTTTATCTCTTTTTTGGTCTCATCAGACTACTTTACGAAAAAGGAACTAAGAGAGTTTTCTTTAAGTGTTTTTCAGACTCTCCAAACATGAAAAACCCATGAGTTTTCTTTCTTTGGACCCATAAAACAAACATTGAAAGGCCCATATGGGACCTGAGTTTTCTTTAAGTGTTTTTTAGACTCTCTAAACATGAAAAACCCACGAGTTTTCTTTCTTTGGACTCATTAAATAAACATCGAAAGACCCGCAATGGGACTGAACCACTCCTTCCTAGGGTTTGTTAAACATACTCCGAGGGACTCGTCCAAAGGATGAGCTTACATTACAAGCATATGATATCCTCCTCAAGCTTGTGTAAAAATAAAGAGGTACTTGCCAAAAATGGTGGGGGGGAAATTGTGAAAGAATTGTGTCTAAACCCGTATTCCATGGAAGAGTCACTTTTGAACATGACACCCTTTCACTCGCTTTGTGTCTAGGTTGGAAAATCCACTTGTATCCTGATCATACTCCCTTATAAGATTACAAATTGGTCTGTGATCCCTGTTGTTGATTCAGTGTTTCCAAGACAGTTGTTGTGTCGTCAATATGTTCAAAGAGAAGTTCAACCCAGAAAGCCTTCTATTGCGTCGGCCATTTCTGCAGTCTTTAAGCCTTCTATTGCATCGGTCGTCACTAAGTCAATCCTGAATCACTTGTTACTCTGATCTACATCAAATCTTGCTACTTGTTTCATGTCGTTGATGTGGGATACATTAAGGCCCTCCTGTGACGAGTCTTTTCCTGTCAACTTCAACTCATTATCCAGGAATTAGACTTAGAAACTAATTGGTACCTTGTAACTTGCATGCCTTAATGGAAGGTTTCCTCTCTTTCGACAGTGGGTTTTCATTATTGACCCTTAATCGGGAGATTCTGTTGAGTGTTCGACTTCAACTCATTTATTCACATTCGTTGGATTGTACTAGTGTACCTTGGGATTCATTGACATTAATCGTGATTTCCCTCGCACTTGTTAACGGTATACACTAATGACCGGTAATAAAGTGGTTTCTACCATGTTCGACTTCGACACATGTATTCACATGGTTAGATTCGTACTATAGAGTGGTGGAGATGAAGACCCTGGATATTTTCTGACAGATTCAGGTTGCATTGGAGTATATTCAGTTTGTACTGTTGCAAAGATCCATAGTGTATTTTTGGTGGCTATGTTCAGATTTGAGTCATATCGACATGGATCCACAGTGTATGTTTGGTGGCCATGACCTGTCTTACTTGACATGGATCTTCGCATGTCAACATTTATGCTTTGAGTCATTTGTATTATGAGTATGGGAATGCCTACCTCAGTGATGATATATTATTGTATTGTATTTCCTTGTTTGTTGGTAGGTTTCCGACCGACTATTTCTCATTCCCTACACACACTCGACAAAGTATTTTAGCTATCACTCTATTCTAACTTCATACTTTGGGGGGCTCTCTGTTACACATTATTTCCATCATCCCTATGACCGTTAATGATGTAAACATATCTGTTTCCTTCAGAGGGGTCAATGGCCTGAATTCCTGAAGAAAGAAGAGAGAAGAACTTTTCCTGAGAAAAGAAGTTGCATTTTCCCTTGTAAAAACCTTGTAAAAAAGGAAGTTCGCAGGTTGCTATATAGGGAGGGTGTGAGAATGCTTGATTCTCACAGGTTGCACCATATCTGGGTTGCGAGAGGTTTGCAGGTTTCTCTATAGGCAGGGTGCGAGAATGCCTACATGTGAGAAAAACAAGTGTTTTCTCGAATCTTCTAGAAGGAGAAACTTCCATGGTGAGGTGGCATCCGAATGGTTTGGATCTTACTCACTTTCATGATTTAGTGGGATCATCCTAACCTCCTCACCTTATCCTCTTCAACTTATAAAAGGAGAGGAGTTCTCATGGAGAAAGTTAGCTTTGGTTAGTTTTGGAGCTTTTGGGATTAGCTTGGATTGGATAGACCTTTGGAGATTTTTAGCTTGGCTAGATGAGCCACTTTGTCAAGATAAATTGTGAATATTATCAGATCTGTGCTCTCAGAATTCTTGGATTGAAAGTGTGTGGGGAATGAAGGACAGTTGGAAGGGACCTTACGACATCAAGGCCATGGTTGTAATCTCTCTTTCACATTTAATATGATACAGTAATATGATTCTTTCCTATAAAGATTGTTGTGTTTTATTGTATGATTCCTTGATCACATACATAGGATTATATTGAGTTTATGCTATTGTTATCACTCTGGTTGGTTGCGTTCTTTTGCAGGATCATCATTGTATGAGTGTTGGAATGGAGCTATGATGGCGATGGCGGGAATATGCGACATTTAAATGGTATGTCACCTATCCCTCTTTAATTAGTAAATTCAATATCTAAAACTTAAGGAAAGCATCATGTTCTGGTGTGTTTTGTTCTAGATCTAGGTGGATCTAGGGAGATCAGTTAGCGTTCGCACCTACCGATTAGTCTGATAATAGCTAGCCTGCAAGAAATTCTTTCTAGGATCCTGCATCCATTTGTTAGTCCAAACATTCTTTCTATGCATAGGTATAACATATCTATCATTATTCTTATCAGATCTATTCATATCAAACTTTATTTCATCTAACAATGCCCTAGTATTCAAGCTAGAACAAAATCTATCAATCATACTTAAATTCATGCTTCAGAAACAAAAATTTCCACGTATCTTACTTCTATAGAGCACAAAGATTTCAGGTCTAAGACTTTTAACTATTCTTACCTTTATCAGAGCACAAATCTTACAGGTCTTACCTCTTTCTTGCAGATCTAACCTCTTTTCTCGCAGATCTGACCTTTTTTTCTTGGCACAAAGCTTCACAGGTTAAGTGGAATGTTGCACACTAGGGCATAAATCTACACACAGAACATATTTTGCACAAAGCTTCTTCTTCTCAATTCCTAGAAATCATAGTTTCAGGTCCCGGCAATGGAACCATTTGTTGGCACAGGGGTAGACCCAGGGTTCAACGCTTAAGAGCGCACCAACAAAACCCTAACTACTGGCCCTTTCGGAAACACCTGCGAAGCAGATGAAGTCTCACCCGAGGTAGAGGCAGGGGTGGTTGTAGGACTTATATGTCTGCAACCTTAGCTGGGACACAAATTTGTGACTACACACTTCGTGTAGCACTTAGCATTAATAGTTCACCTAGAATCAACCTTTATCTCACTTCACAGATAACACAAAGCAACATAGTATATACTTAGATCTAAGATAGTTTCAACACTTACCAACATACAACAGATTAGTTTCACTAGATCAAGCACTAAGCATCTTACATATCATATCTAACATGCATTCATATATCATAAGCACAAAGCATCAATAGAGCTATCTAAACACATCAAAGAACTTAGCAAGGAGAGAGAAAAACACATCAAATTGAGGCATAGAGTACAACACACAGAGTTACCGTGGTTCACCCCCACCCTGGGGCTATGTCCACAAAGTCTTCTTCTTTATTATCTCGGTCAAGCAGTTACAACACAGAGCTTCAACAATCCTTACTTTGCACGGGACAGAAGATCTGTGCAGCTCGCTAGATCCTTCCTCCTTGCACTAAAAGCACAGAGCCTTCTACAATATCTTGCACTTAGCCTCTTACAAGATTCACAGATAATTTACAATCACTACCAACACTTAGCTTACTTGCAACTCTTTGATCACATAGATCCAACTTTCCCCCTACTTACTTCGCCTATGCATCTATTTATACATACAAAAGAGGGCCTAAGCATGGGTAAACCCATGGGCTGACATCCCTTTTCCATTACATTAACTCAAAAACCAAAAAAGGACCCAAACTGGTCCGAGATCCCATTGATCCGTCGGATCTTTTAATAACTATGGTTGACTTTTAAATTTGCATGTGTTAATTAACCATTTGAGAAAACTTAATGAAAGAATGAGGAAAGAAGAGGAATTATGACAGCCATATACACATATGCAGATCTGAAATGAAGTAATAAACAACAAACCATAACACGAGGATTGATAACGAAGTTCAGCACAACTTTGCCTACGTCTCCGGGCCTTTGTCTCTGTGGGGGAGGCTTCTTTATTTCTGTTCAAAATCTAAAAAGTACATTGCAACAGTGACAATTGGCTACAAGAATGATATTTTCATGTTCTTCTAGATCTCAAGAACCCTTCAAATAAAACGACACGCAAAACGGACGTCCAGAGCTCCCAGAAATGACCCGCAAGCATCTGCTCCTTAATAGCTTCCCTGCATAAAAATGGCTTTGGCTTGGCTTCCCTTCAGCATAACTCTACTTTTTCTATCCTCCATGGCCTCAAACAGGCCTGGTTTATATAGATCTGAAGTTGGTTATCCATCTCCAACTTCCTCCCAAAATTTGGGCTCCAAAAATGCCCAATATCTCCCAAAAATGGAGAAAATCAATTAATAACAGGCATATAATCTTTTAAAAATCCAAACTATACAACAAAAACCCAAAATTGTATAAAATTAGGGCACAGCCCCCAAACTGGCATGCACTCCTGGTCACATCAGGCCATGTGGCTGAGCGCTAGCCCCTCAGGCTATGCACTGGCCCTTCCCCTGCGCTAGCTCCTGGTCGTGGGGCACTTGTATAGGTCCACGGGCTTAACAATATAACCCCCCACACACTCTTGTCGAATCAGCTCCGGGTCACATGTGACCTACCCGAGAATTGACGGCTGGTCCCTATCCACTCTCATGCAAGTTTAAACCTCCCATGCGTTGGCTCCTAGCTACAAGGTGTGGTTACATGGTCGTGTGTTTTGTGCCGAGGGCTAGGGCTAAGCCCCAGCCCTTTCCCCTGCCAAACAGAACTTTAAGCAAACATAAATAAAATGTTTAACATATAGTTGTTAAGACCCACATGTGGAGTGGGCCGTTAGCCCGGTCCTGCCAGTCTGTTGCCCGGAGGATAGGTCGGGGGTTTGACCCCGGTGAACACATACAAATTTTGCACAAACCTTGAACCAACCATAGGGTGCCATGTGGCAGCCCATGACTAGGCCACATGGCACCTTAGCACCCAATCACAAAGTGCCAAGGGTCAATTGTTGAGTGGTCCACATCACCTACCACATTCCCTGCCACCGTACCTTCCCTGTCAGCTACTGACGTGATCCCGTGCCACGCGTCACCCTTTCAGTGGTGACACGTGTCACCCATAGATTGGTCCTATTGTCTGCCCGTACGCCACATCAGCCTGTCATGCTCTGCCATGTGTCACCTCCAGGAGTTTCCATGTCACCTGTATGGCCGTACGACCTGTACAATTAGCATGCCACATGGCACTGTACAGACTGTACAGTCATCCCCTTTTTTTTGCCTGTTTGTTTTTTCAGACAGAACGTGATATATTTTGCATACGGAGCCCGTTTGACGAAGTAAATATATGGCCGGAATCAAGAAGACGAGATGGACGTAATGGTGTTGGTTTTGTCGGATTCCGAGCACTTTCATTTTTGAGCATTTTTAAGCCCTATCAAGCTTCTAGATCCGATTCTGGATCACACTTCCCCACTAAAAGACATTTGGTCCCCAAAAGGTTACTGACCAGTCAACAAGCTCGGGATAGGCCACCTGGCTTGTCCTCTGTCTCTGAACTCAATCCTGTGCACTTGTCTCATCAAGATCAACTGTAACACAATCATGACAACTAATAGTATATTGTTAGCCATTTGAACCCTGTTACATCTTACTGAAGCCACTATCATCCATGTAGAAAACATTACTAATGACAGTATCAAGAAGACGACTGCAAATGAGCTGATATACTTAAAATATCTGCACAACATGGGCTTATCTTGAAGCAACTTATGATTGATTTTCCATTCAACAATCATTTCTTATTCTTGCTTAATATCAATTACTTCATTTGAAACAATTATTGGTTTGTTGCTTTCTTGCACTGCCTTCTTTAATTGTTCCATTGTTTGAAGTGTTTTATTTGCTTTAACATGATGAGCATGAACCACATAATCCTGACCTGCTTTAGTGAATTGATATTTATTCTTTGTCTTGTAGAAGATTGCCTTATGATCATATAAGTATGGACTACCTAAGACCATTCCACATTCTCTTAACGGCGCTACATCACATGTTACTCCGTCCACATACTTAGATGAAATCTCAAATTTGATTGTGCACTACTTTGTTATGTGCATTTGATGATGATTGCTTATCCATTTAAGTGTGTAAGGCTTATGATGTAGTTGTGTTTTTAATCCCAATTGCTTAACCAATTCTTCTGAGATTAGATTAGATTGAGATCCGCTGTCGATTAATGTGTCTATCTTAGTGTGTCACATGATTACCCTTATATGAAACAAGTTGTTTCTACAATCAATGTCTTCACCAATTTTACCTGTCATACCAACCAATGAAATCTTTAACTCATCACCTAAATCCGATCCCAAGTCTATGGGTTTTGTTGTCGTTGCCACTGTCTGCGTTCCCTTCTTTTCTTTGAACCACTTTGGCCTCTTCTCGGGATGCAACTGCCAACATTTGTCTTCATCATGTCCCTCTTTCTTGTAATGCTTGCAAGTGGGTTTTCCTTCCTTCCTCGTCACTGCATTTGCATTCTTTCCATGCCTTTTCCTCTTATCCACTTTCCTTGAAGACGATGATTCCCCTGACACACCTGCTTTCCCTGCTTCAATATACGTAGCTTGAACAGAAACCTCATCAAGGTTAGTTGGTCCAAACATGAAATCAGTGTTTCTAATATGCGCAGGTAAACCTCCTATATACTTCATAAGAGTTTCTTGTGTTTGCAAAGGAATATCTAACATTAATGCCATTTTTCGAAATCCATCGGTGTATTCTTGTACTGTTTGTCCTTTTCTTAGTTTTAAAGATTGCCATTCAATTAATGCTTTTTCTTTATAACCCAAAGGATAGAATTGTTTCCTAAGTGCGTAAATGAAACTCTTCCATGATGGAAATACATTACCCACATGTTGTGTTCCCTTTTGCAGCTTGCTTTGCCACCAAATGAGAGTTGTACGTGCAAGTCTCAAAGATGCCAACTTGATTTGTGTGGCCTCATCTTTGATCTGTTGCACACTGCAGTATACCTCCATCTGCCTGATCCAATTGTCAAGTTTTTCTGTATTTACTTCACCATCATATATGGGCAACTCAAATTTAACATCAAGTTTTAACAATGGCATTTCATTCTTATTCTTATGAACATTTTTCTTTCCATTAGATTTAGAACTTGAAATTGAAGAAGAAGGAGAAGAAGGAGGTGTTGATGGAGGTGAAGGAGGAATCTGAGGATGGTCCTCTTCCTCTTCACTTTTTCCCTTTGAATATTCACCCAAAACTAGTCTTTTCCGTTCCAAGTAATCTTCGTACAAAACTTTCACCATCTCCGACATAGTAAGGAACGTTTTCCGGAACTCTTTCTCATCCTGAGAAATCCCTTCTTCTGATGCCATCTTCTCACTGTGAGAAGCTATCTTTCTCAATACAATTAATGGATTCTTTGCAACAATCTCACCTTCACCACGCTGCATCTTTTCCCTAGTTAACATACAAAACTCAAATCCAAACGTCAACTAGCTCTGATACCACTTGATCCGTCGGATCTTTTAATGACTATGGTTGAGTTTTAATTTTTCATGTGTTAATTAATCATTTGAGAAAACTTAATGAAAGAATGAGGAAAGAAGAGGAATTATGACAGCCATATACACATATGTAGATCTGAAATGAAGTAATAAACAACAAACCATAACACGAGGATTGATAACGGAGTTCGGCACAACTTTGCCTACGTCTTCGGGCCTTTGTCTCTGTGGGGAAGGCTTCTTTATTTATGTTCAAAATCTCAAAATTACATCGTAGTAGTGCCAATTGGCTACAAGACTGATCTTGTCATGTTCTTCCAGATCTCAAGAACCCTACAAAGAAAACGGCATGCAAAACGGACGTCTGGAGCTCCCATAAATGATCCGCAAGCGTCTGCTCCTCAATAGCTTCCCTACATAAAAATGGCTTTGGCTTGGCTTCCCTTCAGCATAACTCTACTTTTTCTATCCTCCATGGCCTCAAACAGGACTGGTTTATATAGATCTGAAGTTGGTTATCCATCTCCAACTTCCTCCCAAAATTTGGGCTCTAAAAATGCCCAATATCTCCCAAAAATGGAGAAAATCAATTAATAACAGGCATATAATCTTTTAAAAAATCCAAACTATACAACAAAAACCCAAAATTGTATAAAATTAGGGCACAGCCCCCAAACTGGCATGCGCTCCTGGTCACATCAGGCCATGTGTCCAAGTGTTAGCCCCTCGGGCTATGCGCTGGCCCTTCCCCTGCGCTAGCTCTTGGTCGTGGGGCACTTGTATAGGTCCACGGGCTTAACAATATAACCCCCTATGCACTCTTGTCGGATCAGCTCTGGGTCACATGTGACCTGCCCGAGAACTGAGGGTTGGTCCCTATCCACTCCCACGCAAGTCTAAACCTCCCGTTCGTTGGCTTCTGGCTACAAGGTGTGGTTACATGGTCATGTGTTTTGTGCCGAGGGCTGGGGCTAAGCCCCGACCCTTTCCCCCGCCGAACAGAACTTTAAACAAACATAAATAAAATGTTTAACATATAGTTGTTAAGACCCACATGTGGAGCGGGTGGTTAGCCCAGTCTTTCCAGTCCATTGCCCGAAGGATAGGTCGGGGGTTCGACCCCGGTGAACCCATACAAATTTTGCACAAACCTTGAACCAACCACAGGGTGCCATGTGGAATCCCATGACTGGGCCACGTGGCACCTCAACACCCAATCAAAAAGTGCCAAGTGTCAATTGTCGAGTGGTCCATGTCACTTGCCACGTTCCCTACCACCGTACCTGCCCTGTCAGCTGCTAACATCATCTCGTGCCACGTGCCACCCTTTCAGTGGTGACACATGTCACCCATAGATTGGTCCAGCTATCTGCCCGTACGCCACATCAGCCTGTCATGCTCTACCATGTGTCGCCTCCAAGAGTTGCCACATCACCTATATAGTCAACATGCCACATGGCACTGTATGGACTATACAGTCATCCCCTTTTTTTTTGCATGTTTGGTTTTTCAGACAGAACATGATATCTTTCGCATACGAAGCCCGTTTGATGAAGTAAATGTATGGCCAGAATCAGGAAGACGAGACGGATGCAATGGCGCTAGTCTTTTCGGATTCTAAGCGATTTCATTTTTTAGCATTTTTAAGCCCTATCAGGCTTCTGGATCCGATTCTGGATCACCCGTGATCTTTGCTTCGCATCGCGCTCCATCTTTGGCAGGCTGTCAAAGTCCCAAAATGGTCAAATCTGACCAAGTATTCCCCAAAACTTGGTCAAGGGCCAACATATACATGTGGAGTTTATGATCAGTTTGTAAATCATGAAGAGCCTATGGTAATTGATGATTGCATAGGAAATTATATGTTCTTAGATGATCTTAATCCATATGATGTAAACACTATTTCGTTATCCTCTTGTGAACATTATTTTGATGAAGAAATTGTAGTTTTTGATGATCACAAGTTGATCTCAAAAGGACAAGAAGACGATCAGTCTTCCTATAAAGGAACAGTCATGGCTAAGCAAGAGGATGCCATAGATGTGCAGTTATTTCCTGAGGAGCAACATGTTTCTTATCTTTTTTTCAAGAATCCAGTGGAAACATTCATGGAGTTATACTTTTCAGAAAGCTTGAAAGTTTCAGATTTCTTTAGCTTGCCAATGTTTCTGGGTAAGTATGTTTTCCTGAAAAAACTTCTTATCACTATTGTTTCATGTCAAACATTATTTTTTGACCAGTGATAAAGATGAGATTTCTTCAGTATTAAAATTACTTGGATGGTTGTTATGGAAATCATCCTTTACCTAACTCGAATGCAGATCTTGTTAGAGTAGGAGTAGGGAAATAAGTTTGTTTTACAAGCAAGTAGTCATTTTTAGTTGATTGATTTCATGAATAAGCAGAGCAAGCTATAGGAATACTACAAGTTCATGAAATATCAATTGTAAAATCTAG
This sequence comes from Picea engelmannii, assembly GCA_009831015.1. Lineage (NCBI taxonomy): Eukaryota > Viridiplantae > Streptophyta > Pinopsida > Pinales > Pinaceae > Picea > Picea engelmannii. The sequence continues at coordinate 212,619 of ML780199.1, read as the reverse complement.
ATGACTCAATGCCCAATGCTAAAGGCACAAGGTCTGCTAGGTTCTTGGAAACCTCACAGGGAGGCCTCCAACCGTAAAGGCCAGATGAGTCCATGCCCAATGCTGAAGGAACAAGGTCTGCTGGGTTCTTGAAACCTCACAGGGATGTTTCATCCCCAATAGGAGCCAGATGTTATCTCCTAAAATAAACCAATCAATTCATTAAGTTTTAGGAGTGATAGCATAGTCATGAATAAATTTCATTATTAATTTTTTTCAGGCTCATTTTAATGAGTTCTAATTTGTAAATAAATTTCAAACATTTGATTTAGTTCTTAATTCAAAAAACTCAAAATACAAGTTTTGGTGGCTAAGTTCCTTTTCAAAAGGGCTTCTAAGCCACCGAAATCCCTAGGTTTTGGCGGCTTAAACGTGAAATTTGGGGCTCTCCTAGCCACCGAAATCACAGAGAAATTTGAAATGGTCAGCGCGTCATATCACATGCCCGAATCATCAGAGGTGAAGTGTTATGATTGCATTTAGCCACCAAAAATACAAAGGAGTTGTCAAATATGACTTGGCAAGAGTTGTTTAAGAGTTATCATGATTATGATTTGATCTATCTAACCCTAAAACCCTCCAGATCTTTTTGATCTCTGCGTATCATGACTTGATCATTGTAACTCTAAGTTTCACGAGATCACGAGGTCTTTGTACTTCCTATCCTTCGAGGTTTATCAAGAAATCATTATCATTTCAAATCCTGATTACCTTTTCATATCCCTCAAATTCAAGTCTTGATTAGAACACATTCCTCATATTTCTCCCATCTTCGTTGAGCCCAAACTTCCCCCATTTTGTGTTGAGTCTGTCTCCCCTAGTTTGAATTTTCTATTGTAGGTATTGGAGCATTCATTTCCAGATGAAGAGTTCTAGGTTGATGAAGCCCTGATAGCAACAATTACAAAGATTCCAAGTACAGGTAAAAGATGGTTTAAAACCACCATTACCAAGAACATTGAATTCATATCATATCTAAAGCCTGAGCATAAGTGCATCATATAGGAAAAAGATATTCATATGTCTTATTTGGAGAAGAAGTGGCAGCATCTACTGAAGGATATCCTAGTCTATATCACAGGTGAGGGAAGGTACTTTAGGGTGTTGATTTATCATTTCAAACTAATGAATCACTTCACTGGAAGAAGCCCTTTGAATTTTCCCTTCTATCTCCATAAACGTTTAACAAATATGGCTCACCAAGTCCAAGAAAAACCAAGCATGGTTTAGGGAAGGATTTTTTATCACAGCCTCATTAAACTCATAGTCCTCGAGCAGCTACAGAGGAAGGAAAAGAACTGGGGACATTTCCTTTTTTGGAATGAGTTTGAGACAAAGACATAGCCTGATGACAAGGAGAAATATTCTACTCCTAGAAGTGGAAAGAGAAAGAGGAGAACCATCTCTCTAGTAGAATTTGATCTGCCTTCCTCTTCTTCTAAGACTAAGAAGGCCAAGAAGAAGTTAGATTTCAGTAAGGCTACAGAGGAAGAAAATTTCCCAGAGAATAAGAACATCCTCAATCTCCCCTACACAGACTCTGAGGATGATGAACAACAAGAGATGATGATAGAGCATCAAGACTTTCCTTCACCAACACCTCCAGAATATCAAGAGTTGCAGGTTGTTGAAGCATCAACCAGCAAACCAAAGAAGTCTTTATCACAGAAGATCAATCAGCTTCTCAGGCAGGTATATGAACTTGAAGTTCTTGAAAGAGAGATTAAGAAAAGAGATGAAAATTTGACAGAGAGCAATGTTGAATTATATGATTCTTTCCATAAGCTTGCTAAGATGTATGTTAAAATGGAGAAAAAGAACAAAAAGTTGATTGAAGAAAACAAGAAAATACATAGGGTTGTTAGGCATTTGAAATTTAGTCTCATGCTTCAAAAGGCGAAGAATATAGTTCACATAGGCCTGGAAGATCTTGCTCAGGCTGCAGAAATTGTAAATGAACATCCTTGAAAATCAGAAGCTTGGGAAGAAATGCATTTTGCAATTTTGAAGACTTTTTTAAAACAAATCTTTTGGTGGCTTAGGCGAACATTTCAACTATTCATTATCCACCGAAAGCGGAGCTTTCAGTAGCTAACCGGCCCATATTTTGTCTATTTAAGCCACTGAAAGCACTGACAGGGCAGAGAGGTATTAGTTTTGCACAGATCCAAGGTTTTCTTAGCCAAATGCCTCAAGAGAAGTTCCAAACGATAGATAATAATTAAAGCCATCATTATAAAGATTATGTTTTGGTTTTGGATATTTCTAGCAAGGTGGAAAGGTTAAATTTGTTACCTATTTTCTAGGCAAAATATTGTCTTGCTGCCAACAGGTGGAAATTTCGACTTGTCCCATATCTTATGAAGATCCATCAACCTTGGAAGGCTTACTACACCTGTCAAATATTTTAAAGGACATGAATATCACTTGATATAAGGAGTTGATCTAATTTATAGGAACTCTGCCTATTTTCTTGTGTCAGTTATTGATTTTCTATTTTGGTAAATTCGATCCAGTATTCTAGGATCTAGATATCTGATGTAAAGGCTATAAAGCCACAAACTTTTGAGGAACCAAGGGTTCAATTCTGGATACAGAAACCATGTTTCTATTGTAATAGACTCTCATATATATAATACAAATCATAGTTTCCTTTCATTATTGATGTCAAACTACCATTACCTTTCTCTTTCTGTACTTTGATTCAAGTTTGTCATAACTACTAATGACTGTTATCTCATTTTGTCAGTTCATAGGCTTGATTTAATAGTAATCTACACTATCTTATTTAACCCATCACATGTGTGTTCTGGTTAATAAGCATAGAATTCTTCATCCACCATTAAGTTACCTATCTGATCATTAATTCTTGAAAGCTTTGTTTCATTTGGCTATATACTTTTGACTGTATTGATACTAATCCAATAGGTCTATTATCCCATTGATCCAAATATAAACATAAAACAAAAACACATTTTAAGTTACCAGGCTTCTTCAAGCTACAACCTGAGAAGGACTCATGGAGTGATAACAAAATATATCTCATGTTGTTGAATTTTGGCCATCGACCATCCACATTTAAACCAACATCCAGCCCAAATACTGATGGGTATTGGGCTTACCCTCTCTGCAATCAGAGGGTGACTTATGGTGCTAACATTTCTGGTGCCATTTTTGGGGACGAATTGAACATTTTCCCTGGGGAGAATGACAATGAACTTCTGATTCTGAAGGTGCATCAGACATCAAAACCTTTGAATATTACGCTTGCACCTGGCGACTCCACTAAGGTGACTCCACTGTTGCAGTGTGGCTGCTTCTGGCCACACCTAGTAACCCCTCGGGAGAAACAACGATCAGATCTGGTCTTTGATGGTGAACAAAGACCAGACACACTCATTCTTCATATCATTCACCTGGCGACTCCATGGTTAAAGGATCGATTGGTGACTCCACTAGTTCAAAATGGAAAGAATTCTGGCTCGAAGGTTTGCTCCTCTTAATTTTTTTGTTGTTCCTGGTTTTCCTAATGTTGTTCCTACTCAATTGTTGATACTGAGAGGGGGGTGAATCAGTATCAAGTACAATTTAAAACCTTTTTCAAATTATAATTAAACCATTCAACTATATCCAATGAGCAATGAACAATAGTATAAGAGTTACACCAATACACCACAATACACCATGCACAATATATGAGAAATAATCAATAGTTATTGTTCAAGGGAAGTAATGACTTCCAAAGGTAGCTACATCTTCCAAATATCAACCTCCAGGAGGAAGATACAATCCTCCAATATCAAGAGAGAGTTGAACTCTCCATCCTTGCCCCTTCCTTCCACCCAAGAATATATGAGAGATAATAAAACTTTACATTAAATCATCACCATCAACCAATCATCAAATAGAACCTGATAATGCTTCCTGAGACTTATTCAATTTCTACAATTCTTCAATTCTTGGAGTACTCTGATCCTATAGATAATATTATTCAATGTATTCTCTAAAACTCCTCCAATTTTCACTCCTTAAATCCTCCCCAAAAAGAGGTTATAGAAAGAATGGTAGACTTTATTCAATTCTGGTCTATTCATGAGAGTGAACTTGCAAAGAATGCCTCGCACTCAATAATTAACATTTGATTCTAAAACTCACACACAAGAAACTAAATTTTGTACTCTTTCCAATGAAATTTGTCCCACTTCATTTGGATTCTCTATGAATAAGTTATGACTATTTTACCTGGGACACCTTTTTATTGACTAGCTTCAGGACTGGTCACAAACCCTATCTTCCATAGAGTGTATCTCCATAATTATAGCGAATCAAGAGATGAAATTTTTACCAAAGGTACCTTGATATTTCTTATCAATACCATAGCAATTTCACCATCTGAATCATTCTATAAAAAATTTATAGAAAAAATGGTAAGATGACCTGAAAATAACATACCTTAGAACACATCACCAAAAGACTTCATCCTCCCTTGAAATTTGGCCTTCTTTTCTTCTTATTTCCTCTGAAATTAGACTTGTATAAAATGAATGTATAATGATGTTTATTTATACCATTTATGTCACTTCCTTTTAACATTAGGGCCGACCTGTCACTTTCTTATTTTGTAATTCTTTTCTTTAATTATCTTCAGGGCCTACATGTACTTCCTTCTTCAATTCACTTTGTCATCTTCGAAAATTCATTTCTCCTCAACCATGAGGATCCACGTGATGTGCCACATTCCACTGGAAACAACATGATTTATACTATCCATCCATGGGTGTTTTATCTGCATGTTTATTTTCCTTCATGTCCAAATACCTTCATCAATCTTGTGGTCCAAAACCCATGACTAGAGTTGACATCAATGACAACAACCAATGTTCCAACAATCTCCCACTTTGTCATTGATGGAAACACTCATGCTCCCCCTATCATCATGAGCCCAATTTCTCTCCCCCTTTGACATCAATGGCAAAGGGTATGGCTTCTCCCCCTGAGTTTAATGGAAAAAGGTAACCTTGTTCTTTGGGGTTGCTCCCCCTAAACATGTGGCACTCAATAAGACTTCATCCTTATTTTTGGTCTTTGGGACTTTTTCTTATTTGGAATCCTTTTGTGTGGCTTCTATATTCTTTCTCTTCTTCATGTCTAGGATGTATATGTTGTTCGATATTCTTGTTGCAGTTGCAACCAATCTTTCTGAGTTATTTTCTCTGATTTTACATTTTAATTGGGAGTCAAACGTAAGAGTGTATCCTTGATCACATATTTTGCTGACACTGAGGAGATTATGCTTCAAATATTCAACCAATAGGACTTTTCCTACTTTTACATTTTCACTTCCAAGCTTTACAGTTCCTTTTCCAAGTATTTTG